>JACXGI010019543.1:0-12008 GCA_016801175.1 Esox masquinongy
TGAGCCTGGGTCCTCTCTAGGTTTCTTCCTAAATTTCGGCCTTCTTAGGGAGTTTTTCCTAGCCACTGAAATTCAACACTACTGTTGTTTGCTCCTTGGGGTTTTAAGGCCGGGTGTTTTGTAAAAGCACTTTGTGACAACTGCTGATGTAAAAAGGGCTTTATAAATAAATTTGATTGATTTGATTGATTGATTGATTATGTCAATTTCCATAGGATGTCAGAGCGTTCTGCCAAAGAGTAGAATTAATTAATTTGATCAGGGCCCGGTTTCCCAAAGCACAAAGATGATCGTAACATGCACGTAAGTGCCTCATTATTTTATCAGTGCGTTTCCCGAAAGCATTGTTACTTAAGAGGCACGTAACATTGCTTGTTAATTAGTGCTCCAGACCACTCGTTAGTCCATCTTAACCGATCTTAACAGGCACTTCACTGTTTTGTGAAATAGCGCCTCCTTCAACATGAGGAGTGATCGCAAACAGTTAATATCTAGGCAACAGAACGAAAACTTATCAAAACAGTTTTGATTTAGACACATTTATTTAGACAAATTAGATAAGTGCGTGACTGGATGTAAATGTAACTGAATGCAACTGGTCAACTGAGGATAAAGAAAAATGTACGTAAAACAAGAAATAGGCTAATTAAGAAAGTGTTCTAAATTAACCGTTCAGGAGTCTGAAAGCCCGCATCGTACTGCTACTATTATTTGATGTTAAACCATCGTAAGTGCTACGCTATCGGGAAACCGGGCCCAGGTTTATTTTTATTTGAAAACATTTTGCCTTTATGCTACTCACAAACACAAATCTTTTAATACATTATATTTAAAAATATTATATTTTTGATTATATGATATCTGTATGTAATTATATTTATTGTACACATGTATTAAGTTCAAATGTTTTTCTCATGTGTCTAATAGTTCATTTTAATCATAATGTAGTGTCCCACTTGATCTAACAAAGTGTCCCATGTGCTGAAATAAGTTTATGATTCCACGTGTTGTTCTAACCACAGCCTTAAGGGTTTTTTAATATTAGGCCTACATTAGTTTGTGACATCTGGAAATCTTGCATTTCATTTGTAAGTTCATTCAACCAAGGCTGTATCATTCACATAGGTGTATCACACATTCATCCATTGACCTCATGCATTCAGTGAGGGGTGATTAGCATCTGGGTACCATTAGTGGCTGCCTGAGTACCACCGCTAAGTGCCACGGGCTATTGGCCGATTAACACTAGAACCACCAGGCCTTTTTTACCCCCATTATCCGCCAGAGCTGAACGCCGTTTGGCATAATTAGCATACCAATCATCCCAATTAGCATGGACATTCTCCTCAGCAGCATCACCATCCAGCCATGCCTTTTGTGTTTAAATGCGAATTTTTTGAGATCCGAGGCTATTCAAAAAAGATCCGGGGCTATAGCCCCGAACGCCCAGGCCTAACGACGCCACTGTTGATCAATTTTGATCACATGCAGAAGGACAAGATCCTTTTTAACTCTAAACTTAAATACCCCCTTTATGAATGAAATTGTGTTAAGGTGGGGTTTCGGGCAGAAGGGAATATGCCATAAATACAGTATTCCCCTCAACCAGTCTTTTAGAGTCTTAAACATTGCACTTTTGGCTACTTTGCACCATGACCTTGATTTCGATTGAGTTAAGTGAACAGATTAAGGCTTGGAGGAGGAACGGAAGAACTACTAAAGCCATTTCGAAAATAATGTTAGACATGGGAATTACGGTGAAGGATCCTCCTATCATCACACTCCAGTCAAACGCCATCAATGCAATTGATTTGGAAAATACCGTTTTGAAAGATAGACCCTCTTCCTTACATGACTTCCTAAATAGGTTTGTATAGCCTTAGTAATAAAATCGAATTCATAAAATGACTGTTTTATATTAGCAGAGAGAAAAATATCCAACATAGCCTACACCATAGACTATACCATTCATATTATCTGATTATTTTGCCGAAGATTCAGCTTTTTATGTAGTCAAAATCATCAAATGTAGCTATTACACTAAATAATTAGCCTATCAAGGAAAACGGCAAGTGCACACGGAACAAGCCGGCAAATGCGGCTTTTCGCCGGTATCAAATGAGTCCGGCAGATTAAAAAATATTAACTGCCAAAATGTCTGGTGGGAAAAATGCCAAATGAATAAGTAAATATATCAATAGCATATTAAATAGCCTGATATTGTGTGACTTGTATGATCTGTTGCAACGAAAACAGCGATCCTCTGCTCACTACAGTATCACAAGAAAACAGCGAGCCTCTGCTCACTCTCACAATAAAACATTACTGAGTCATGTGACTAAGGTTTGCACGAGAACCAAAAGCGGCAACTCCTACATGCGACTCCGAAATGTCCAACACGAAGCAGACATAACCCGGCTGGTTTAAAAAAATCATAGTGATGGTGCTACTGAGGCCAGCAAACAGGATTCAGTAAATGATCTGAGCCTATAGTATAGCATCACAACAATCTTAGGCCTATTTCAACACTTCAGCCAGCGCCATAGGGACTTCCATGAAAATGTCCATATGGGGGGGTTGGGGTTCTAAGCCCGGAATATATTGTTATCCTAGCAACGCCTCTGGCTACAGCTAGGATCTGTGAACTGATCTTCACAATCAGTTCACAGATTGTGAAGAATTAATTCTGCTACCTAATTTAAATAAAAACTTTATGTTGGATCATAGAGTTTGTGTTTTATTGCTGTTTAGGTGTAGGGTATTATTCAGTATGGCTATTTAAAACATATGTCCGGAACTCTGGAATTTTAACGGCCATATTGGCCGACTTGATAAGATAAATAAGCGACTGTCTTTTAAATAATAATGTTGCAAAATTAGGCTACATTATGGGGCATTATTTTAAAAATTAATTGAACATCTGGATTTTTATATTGCCTTTTTGTCATTATTTCATCAAAACAAAATTGTCAGGCCTACTGTAACTGACTGTTGTAGTCTAACTTTTATTTATTTGTCAATGCAATTGATTTGGAAAATACCATTTTGAAAGCTACACCCTCCTATCATGACTTTTCCTAAATAGGTGTAGCATATTACATTGTTCCGTTATCAGAATTCACAACTCACAAACTGAAAACTATTTGGAGACTAATTATCGTTTTTTTACTCCCTATTCCTAATAACTGATTGGGCATGTGACAATACAAGTATTTTAACAGGCGCTTTGTCTCACCCATCTTTCTCCTTGGGTTAATGTGGAGTAATTAACAGTAATTTGTCGACTTAAGGCTATACAGGAATTAAACGAATTACAAGGTCTGTTCAAACGCCATCTTATTAGAAATTTAGAAAAATCAATCGTTATTTACCTTTGAAAAAATTTATGAAACAATGATGGGTTGAAAGTGTAAGCCTATTGCCAATTAAACAAACTAAAAGTCCTTCATGTAAATTCGCTATGTTAAACACTTAAATTATATGTTCTTTTGGGTCTAGTGTGGCATATTGTAATTTATCAAAGAAATCTGGTGGGAAAAGTAATTTCTTTTTTTATTTTCAGAAGTTTTTATTGATAGAAACAGATGCAGTCTTCAGGAAATATTCGTGCAGAAAAGTAGCATCAATGACGCAATAAGTAATGTTGGCTTGGTAAAAGTCTGCAATTAGCCTACATAAATGTTAACTTAATCGTTGTAATCAACTGCTGTATTTGTATTTCAGTTAAAATAATTACAATTAACGAAAAGAAAGAGATTCATGTGTGTAGACCTATAATTAAATATACATTCTCAGTTCTCAGAATTAACAGTTAATCAAGCAAAGCAACACAGCAACATGGAATCAAACACAGTAACATAGCAATCCATGAATAGGATTATAGTAGACAATATTCCTCCGATTTTTAATATTTTATTCTGGCCATATAAATACAGAAGCAGGCTTGAATAACAGCAGTTTCAGGCGGGTGTCGACGTTCTCACAGATGCCTCCTAGTGGCCATTCTTATTTTTTATTTTATGTTTTTGTCCATGCCGCACGGCACTGCAACTTGCCGCGGTATAACGAGGCATACCACGGCATGCCTCGTTGCGGACTGCCCCCTTGGGTCTGAAGTTTGGGGTCACATAGAAATTACCTTATTTTTGAAAAAAAAGTTGTTTTTTTTGTCCATTCAAATAACATCAAATCAGAAATACAGTGTGGACATTGTTAATGTTGTAAATGACTATTGTAGCTGGAAACGGCTGATTTTTAATGGAATATCTACAACCCCGTTTCCAAAATTTGTGATGCTGTGTAAAATGCAAACATAAACAGAATGCAATGATGTGCAAATCATTTATGCCTGTATTTAATTGAAAATAGTACAAAGACAACATATCAGATCACAAACTGAGAAATGTTATTGTTTTAGGAAAATATATGCCCATTTTAAATTTGATGCCAGCAACACGTTTCAAAACAGTTGGGACGGGCATGTTTACCACTGTATTACATCACTTATTCTTTTAACAATACTCTGTAAGCTTTTGGGAACTGAGGACACCAATTGTTGTAGTTTTGAAAGTGAAATGTTTTCCCATTCTTGCTGGATATAAGATTTCAGCTGCTCAACAGTTAAACCTTTATTGTATTTTTTTTTTCATTATGTGCCAAATGTTGTCCATGGGTGACAGGTCTGGACTGCAGGCAGGCCAGTTTAGCACCTGGACTCTTTTACCTCAGAGCCATGCTGTTGTAATACATGTAGAATATGGTTTGGCATTGTCTTGCTGAAAAAAAATGACTTCCCTAAATGGTTATTTTGTAGAATGCCTTGCTTGTTACATATACTTTGGAATTTGGTTACATGAAAATCTGTCTTTTCAAAAGACATGTTTGTGAGTTGGTGAAAAAGCTAAAGATTGAAATATGTTTATTTTATAGTATTAAATCATGTCTATAGTATTAAATCATGTCTTGATATTTTATCAATGATGTAAATTTTCACACTCATCTCTGTTATATCTTTTAGTTGACTAAGAGTCACTGACATCTTGAAGGGCCAGACATTGGTTGATGTTTTTATATAAGGCAGTTGTGCAATTAACTTCCTGACTATCTAACAAAGAAAATTAGTTGAGTAATAACACCTGCAGTTTTACTTCATTATGTAAAAACACCTGCATTTTGTAATTATCTTCGGCATTTTGTAACAAACAGCTTGTATGCAATATGTAATACATTTCCCTGCATTTTGTAATACATTATTACATATTGTGGTGATTATTACAAAATGTGAGAGTTGGACTTTTTTTTGATGAAAATGTGATAATATGGTGCATTATATAATAACCAACCAAATTGGATGTCTTCATTCATGAAAATGTTTATTATGAATTCTAGCATGAATCATGCTGACTCAAAATTCATTAGAAAATATACTACTAATCTACTTAACTAATTGTATCTTTCGTTGCAAATTTTGACTATACGGAAAAGGAGTCAAAAAATTGTTGCCCAACAAAAGACCAATATGGAACAGTAAATTCTTTCAAGTTCTTTATTCTCTTAATGCCCAATTATGGTATATTTAGGCAAAGAATATGTACCACACTGTAGCGGTTAAAAACACTTTCGATTAACATTTAGACTTTTAAATACATGTCACTGGGTGAGAAAAGGGATGTGTGGTGTGAGAGCATGAAAAAAGTTTAAATTCGGTGAGTCTTTTGGTCAGTGCGTGTGAGTTTGCAGCCCGGAAGATGACATTGTAAATTTATGTAGGCCTAATAGGTCTACTTTCTAACAGGCCTGGTAGCTATTGCTAATTTTCTCCAAAATTCTCAAACTTACCAAAAGTCACGAGTCAATAAACATGGAAATTTGTAAAATATGCGAACTATTCCTATGAATACATTCCTCTGACATTAAACAGAGGAAAACAACATTTTCCCATCAGAAACTTTCTAACACCAATATTATCTGCTAGGCTAGCGAGTGTTGTCATTGCTAACAAGCACATGGTTATTAGCATAAAGGTTTGAGCTACTCTACAGTAAACTCTAAATGAGAGAAACTCTCAATCCAATGCTTTGCAGAGAAATAACATTTTAGTCACCCTCAATATCATACATTTCCACATGTTGCCTTTCAATTAATGGCCAGTGATAGACACTTCAACTTAATCTCCCTCTTCCAAGGCAATTGCAAAACTTTATTTAAAGCACACTTTTCATACACAGTTGCAATCCAAGGTGTTTTACAACTTCAGATTAAAAGACAGTTTATGAAAGAGAGGCAATTGATATGTTAATAGACTATTTGTAAGAAAATACAATTGATTTATAAGAACAATGAATGAATAAATAGTGGTGTAGTTAAAAACTAGATTTAAAATATATTTAACATTTTTTAAAGGATTCAAATAACTTAACCAAAAGCATCCATGAGCAGTGTGATTTTGAGTCCTGATTCAAAAGATTTTGAGGGTTAGGCTACTTTTAAGATAGACAGGGAGTCTGGTCCAGAGATGCGCAGCATGGGTTGCTAAACTAAGTTTATCCCTGGCACTCACCATGTTTGGCCACAAGCAGCATTGCCTTGTATTCAGTACTTTGACTGGCAGGAATCCAGTGGACACTGCGTGCACAATTATTAGGCAAATCGTATTCCTCAAGATTTATTTTATTGTTAAACAAACACAATGCTCTCAGTCAATCCAAAATATCATTGAACCTCAAACCTGAATGTTTAACAAAGGAAAAATGAGTTTTGATCTTTCTCAGGGGAATACATAAGTGTGCACAATTATTCGGCAACAATTAGTGTGCAGAATTATTAGGCAACTAAATTACAAAAATAATTTCTCCAACTCACTTGTTTATTCTCAATTTTTAGAGTAAGTGCAATAAATAAGTAACACAAAATGAAAATTAAATAACATTTCTAGCCTTTCAAAAATATTCAGTGACCAATATAGCCACCCTTCTTTTCAATAACTGCCATTAGCCTTCCATCCATGCAGTCTGTCAGTTTCTTGATCTGTTCACGATCAACTTTCACTGAAGCAGCAACCACAGCCTCCCAAATGCTGTTCAAAGAGATGTATTGTCTTCCCTGACTGTAAATCTCATGTTTGAGTTTTACAGTCAAGTTCTCAATAGGATTTAAGTCAGGGAAGGAAGGGGGCCAGGTCATTATTCAGGCATCTTTGAGGCCCTTGCTTGCTAGCCAAGCAGTGGAGTACTTGGATAGCAGTTCTGGAATATGGTGGCACTGGAGGATAATGGGTTTCTGGTAGCTTCACGTTTAATTCTTCTCAAGTCTTCTGCAGTTAATTTACATCTTTTCTTCTCCATGCATTTTTTGCACCCCAGTTGACTATTCGCAACAAAACGTTTGAGTGTCCGGTGGTCACGCCTCAATAGTTTAGCTATCTCAAGAGTGTTGCATCCGTCAGAAAGGCATTTTACAATTTATAACTTTTCAGTGTCATTTAAATCTCTTTTTTGTCCCATTTTACCTGAGGTCATGAAGCTACCTAATAATTATGCACACCTTGATATAAGGTGTTATTCACTGTTGCCACACCCTCCCTTCATTACACAAATACATACCACCTGAAAATGATTCTATCCAATAAGCATTCAAGTTTATATGGTTTGGAGTTGGAAAATGTGCATAGAAATAATAATATGATCAGAATACTCACTTGCCTAATAACTGTGCACGCAGTGTAGTGACTTAAGAATCGGGGTGATGTGGTCTGACCTTTTGGTCCCTGTAAGATCTCTAGCAACTGCATTTTGAATAAGCTTAAGATTTTTTATGTTTTTTTGGGGGAGCCCTGTAAAAAGACTATTGCCGTATTCTACTCTGCTAAAACTAAAAGCTTTTATGTGGCTATATAGGTGAACTATACCGCCAAGGTGGGCGCAGAGAACATAGAGGTCTTATTTAATATTTGGGAAGTTTAATGTAGCTTAATTGTTAAAATTGTAACTATACAGATGAAGACATGCATTTTGGTTGGTTATTACATAATGCACCAAATTATTACATTTTCATAAAAAAAAGTCCAACTCCAGCATTCTGTAATAATCACTGCATTATGTAATAATTTATTACAGTAAGCGGGGAGAGTTATTACTAATTGCATTCAAGCTGTTTATTAAAAAATGCAGCAGATTATTACAAAATGCCGGTGTTATTCCACAATGAAGTGAAAATGTATTACATTTTGTCAAGTTATTATGTAATGTAGTGTTTATTTCATAATGTGTTGTTACACTGCTTTTGAATATTTTGCCAGACACTTATAGAATGCAATTTGGAGTTGCAAAAGTTAACGAAAAAGCAATGCTTAACAAGTTAAGTGGGTCTTCACTTCAGCAGTGATGAATACATGAACTTCTTTGACGTAAAGATCATCGCCATTAGAAAACAAATAACAAATTCCTCCTTAATCTTATAAAATTAGTTAAAGATAAGGAATGCTGAGAAGAGTAAGCACTTGGAAATAATTTCAAATTGGCAATCATTAAGTTAATGTCATACAATATTAACCCATTTAAAAAATATTAGAAAGTGATTATTGTTCTTTTTCTTATGCATTTAATATTAACTCACTTTAAACATACAAATCTTAAAACAAGTCACAGATCTTGAAAACTAGGGGAGTTAAAAAAAAGCTAGTATATCCACGCGCGCGCACACACACACTGTAAAAAGCAAAATGTTTTTTTTACAGTTTTCCCCCTATAAATTTTACAATGAATTCCCTGTATTTCAATATGACATTGTTACGCATGCAGGTACCCTGTATGTGCGTTTGTGTTTTTCCCCTCCTGCTGTTTCCCCAGGTGTTCCTTATGTTCCTGATTATGCTTGTTGGTGTTTCCCACCTGGCAGTCATGAGTGCATTGCCTGACTGCTGAGGTGGACCAATCAGTGGACACCCCTCCTAATTGCACCACCTGTTCCTCTTTCCATTACCCAATCACATCACACATCCCTGGTTTAAAAATCCAGTCAGTTGGTTCTCCCAGAGAGAGTCTTTTGATTTACCCCACATGGACATAGACACTCTTGAGATACATATCTTTTTGATAGACAGACACGTTGTTCATACATACATCACTTCGTTTAGCACAAACATCTCTTGTTTCATGTGAGTATGTATTGCTGTGGTGTTCTGTTTGGTGTTGTCTAGTCAATTGTTTGCTGTGTGCTGTTTAGTCCTTGTTCAACCTGTTTTTTTTTGTCCCTGTGTACCTAGGAAAAGTTTTTTTTAGCAAGTCGCCCTTGGGCATACACAACCCGTAGGAAAACTTTGTCTAAGAACACTAGTTAGAACTGAGCGGACCACCCACTGTATTTATGTATTGGTTAGTAGTCAGCTAAGTGTTTCTTGAGGCAGGCAAGTTCAGTTTAGGGGTGTTTGGACTACATTATTTCATTTCTTGGGTCCAGCTCAGCCCCTTTTCCCTAACCCCTTTACCGTGTGTTTATAATAAATGTTTTGTTTGACGGTAGCTTTCGTTGTCTCTGTCGTTTGTTCTCACTGTTCCTGTACACTACACCACTTTGCATGAGTTTTATGTTACGGGTCTCTGTACCATCCACCCTAGACTGCTAGAGCCACAGGGTTCATAACAGACATGAAAATAGTATTAACATTACAAGAATAAACTGGTTAAACTGTGATTTAATAAAATGATTCTGTATAAATGAAATATATTAAATATCTGTTTTTAATAGCTTTTAATTGACAATTTTAACAAAACTAACTATAATTAAAGTATTCTTTATTCACAAAATTAGCAGTATTTCCTGTAATTGTAAAGTCACTGTAGAATACATAAAAATACTGCTAATAATACATTTTTAATTGTATAATTGCAAGAAAATATATGACAAAAGAAAGTCATATTTTGTAATTTCGCCTAAATTTAACCACTACTTTACATATATAAACTGAAAAAACACAGTCATTGACCATCCTATGAGACAGTATACATTTGAACTGATTTTAAATTTCACCTCATTGCTAATTAAAGATTTCATTGTTATAAAAACTGTGTAAAACCATAGAGTTATTCATATTATTTTTTAGTTATTGATTGTTTTATGATTCCTTACATTTATATGACATGTAAGTCAATAATAAATTACCCATCACTACTTTGCCCAATAGAAAAAGGTATTACAGTCCATCCGTGCAACATGTTTGATACACATACATTCCGACCAGACAAATATAAAATTATGCTCTAACCCACCAGTTACATCAGACATATTACTATGCCATCACAAATCTATGAACTAGCTGATAGGTGTCACCATTCACTGCTCCCAGGCAAACCTCGTGACAATTCACTTATGATTTCTAAGTGCAAAGACAAAGTAACTGATAATCAGTCATAGACCTGTAAAGTGTGGCATAAATTGTATGCCCAAATAAGGAATTCCAGATCCATACCATTTCCAGTCCAATGTGAAAATTAATGGGGTCAAAAATAGCCTGAGGTGGATTTTGATCAGTTTGAAGCAGTTAGTTTAGCACACAGACTGTATACCAATGTCGTCTACAGGCACGTTCACAACCCAAGTAACATTAACCTACTGACCTCTTTCAACATGTGAAATACTGTAACAGATGAGTCAATTTCTGACATCACAGCTTTTAACAGATGATCAGAGATGTGTTAAAAGGGAGGAAATCATCAGAGGCTTGGCTTGTGCAGCTAACAAAGAGTGCATTTGCATTGTTTAGTCATTGGTGTAACATATCATCTGCACCATGTTTTTTAGGAAAGTTGTTTTAAGAAAAGATGTGTGACAACCACATGTTAATTTAACTCAATATATTAAAAAAACACACTGTTTGACTTACAGGATCCAAAAACCATATCTGGACATTAGCATTTTATACTAGGTCTTATCACACTAGCCTGTACAGTTTATCCCTCAACATTAAACTCTGAAACAGACCTGCTTTTCTGAACACAGACAGGACTGATGAAAGGAATACCCAAAGTAGCCATCAAACATGCTGAAAGAATAGGCCTGGCTTCACCAAACGCATGTTGACAAAGCTAGTAGGCAAACTACTATGAAAGACCTTTACAATCAAAGCCAGTTAGCTTAAATATCAATTGCAATATCAATTACAGCGTAGCCTAATTGTCTCCATTGCCTATACTATTTGTAATTATACATTAATGTTTATAGTGTGGTGTAATCAGTTCCTAACTATATAAGGATCGGAGCCAGGAAATACATGACTGAAAATACTGGAGGGAGTCTCCCAAAACAACTGTTCAGAAAATGATTTTCAGGGCAACAATTTGCGGCCAATTAATTTGCAGCCAATCAGTGTTGACACAATGTACACAGGCCAGGTCCCACAAGTATGAAACTAGAAGGGAAGAAGATGGCACGCCTGGTCAGCCGCTGTTCTGCACTCTAGTTCATTATTAGGTAATTCCCCTCCTGACCACTAGATGTCAATGCTCTGCGCAATGGTATGTGCGTAAGTTTTGTTATACTGAAAAAGAAGAGTATGTTAGCATGGAGAAAACATGTCAGATTTTGTAGAGCTGGGAGATACTAGCAAGATCCATCCTGTTTGCAATTGATCTGTAGAAGCATCGTCTGTGAGTAAACTGTTAACAACATGTTTATCTTTCAGTTCATGCTGAAATTGATATGGATGATTACTTATATAATTTATGGAGGCATATTCTATAGTCACATGGAAATATGTATCTGCTCTATGCTATTCATGTAGAGATGTTGTGGATTTGTTTTACATACTGCTAAGTTGAGACATTGTTAATCTGTATGTGATACTCAGTAATGTGCATTTAGGGAAAAGTAAGCTAAACAACACATTTATTTTAAGTGTGTTTCTCTATTACAGTTTTACTCATTCTAGTGCTGTAAAGAAAGTTTGAAGACAATAAATCTTCCTTAAAAACTACAGTTTCTGGAACAAGTTTATCTATCTGTCAAGCTCAAGA
>JACXGI010019544.1:0-11988 GCA_016801175.1 Esox masquinongy
CATGTTGTTGTGAATAATGAATGTTGTCAAGTCAGTGTATGAAGTTTCAGATAGAGAATGACTGAGATCTGGTCTGAGGGACTGACCATGCTGCAGTAGATCCTGCTGGGGATCCTGGTTGGTGATCTGGGTCTGGGGAGATCTACGGGGAGAGAGACCCTCATAAAAACATAGACAATAGATACAGTATCAATCAACAGTAGACACACAGGTTTACTTACGAGGATGTTCTATTACAACAGGAACCTGGAACAAGAAATGCAGCTGTTATATAATGTTTATTCTGTTTTTGACAACAATAATTTAAACTTCATTTCTAAAAAAAGACAAAATAGTAAAGGTCTCACCATTGCTGTTTTTATATCGACACACAAGGACACGCAGAACGGCCAGGAAAACACTACCAACAACAAGACACACAACTACTACTACTACTAACACTGAAGTAGGGGATCCAGGAGCTGGAGAGAAAAGAGACAGACTCAGAGGTCCACTTAGAATAGAAAGTCCAGCACAAGAAGAGGAGGGCACTAAAACCAGATTACAATTATTGGATGTCAGACAAGTTTCATAACCTTTCTAATATTTCCCACACCACTGACTCCCAGATGTAAAGGGACTGTGATGATAATCGTATTCTCACCTCTCACTGTCACCCAGCTTCCAAGTGATTCTCCTTCATGTAATTTGCATTTATAAAAGCCTTCATTTGACTTTGATACTGCAGGGATGGTCATCTCTCCTGTGGTCTCATTCCTGATCAGTACTCCATCTTTGTAGAAATCAGCTTCAATAATGTTTGATATGGTTGTTCTGTGTTTACAGACTAGAGTCACTGTGTCTCCTTCAGACACTGGATGGACGGGACTCTCCAGGATCACATCACCATCTGTGGAAGATAATACGTAAATAATGCAACATTTTTTGCATACTGGGGTCGTCAACTTCAAAATCGAATGAACTTGTATTCTCGAAGCAATGCAGACATTCAGCTACAGAATATAACATTGATCATCCACGTTATTTTTATTGTGTTTTGTCCAATGCACCTACCAGTCACTGTGATGTTGACAGCATTACTGTTCTCTCCTGATCCAGGCTCACACCAATACACTCCACTGTCCTGAGTCAATGTGTTTCTGATGTTACATGTGGACCCTTCTATTGTTCCCCTGTATGAAACACACCATGCTTCTGTTCCTCTGTCTGTGTATCTCATTAGTCTCCATCCAGTAGAATTTCCTTTCTCCTTACAACTTAGTGAGACAGATGTCCTTGTAAAATGCTGAGTTCTGTTAGGATTTACTGTGAGAGAGACTTCAGACAGCAGATCTAAAACAAAGAGCCAAACAAATATTTATACACACATATTAAGATGTTTAAAATAATAAATGGTTCAGCAGAATTTTAATGCAATTACTTACATCCTGACCAGAGAAACTGAGGTTCACTGTAGTCTGTGTAATAGAAGGGGTCTCCTCTTCCAGCTCTACACACATATCTTCCTGTGTGGATACGACCAGCAGGACTCAGAGTGTAATATTCTTCAGTAGTCCCATCATCAGATAGGGGCTCTAAAGTGTAGGACTGATTTGAAGGAACAGTCCTGTACCAGAAGAACCTCCAGTCTGTAGACGTCTCTTTAACTAGACATCTCAGAGTAACTGAGTCTCCAGGGTTCAACCACTGAGGAGAGACACTCAGGACAGGCTTGGGTTTGACTGGGATTAGACAGAGGACATGTTGTAAACTGTTGGTCTTAGAAAGTATTCTAGTTAAGTGTAGAGAGGTTAACATGATTAAATACTGTGGACGTACCAGATACAGTCAGTTGTACCACATTACTGTGATTGGAGGTCTTTCTTCCCTTTACACCCTTACATCTACAGTGGATATAAAAAGTCTGCACACTCCTGTTAAAATGCCAGGTTCTTGTGATGTAAAAGAATGAGACAAAGATAAATCACGTCCGAACTTTCCACTTTTAATGTGACCTATAATGTGAACAATTCAATTGAAAAACAAACTGAAATCTTTGAGGGGGAAAAATAAAAAACTCACAATAACCTGGTTGCATATGTGTGCACACCCTTAAACTAATACTTTGTTGAAGCACCTTTTGATTTTATTACAACACTCAGTATTTTGGGGTAGGAGTCTATTAGCATGGCACATCTTGAAGTGACAATATTTGCCCACTCTTCTTTGCAAAAGTGCTCCAAATCTGTTAGATTGCGAGGACATCTCCTGTGCACGGCCCTCTTCAGATCACCCCACAGATGTTCAATTGGATTCAGGACTGGGCTCTGGTTGGGCCATTCCAAAACGTTTATCTTCTTCTGGTGAAGCCATGCTTTTGTGGATTTGTGTGTGTGCTTTGGGTCGTTGTCATGCTGAAAGGTGAACTTCCTCTTCATCTTCAGCTTTCTAACGGATGCCTGAAGGTTTTGTGCCAAAATTGCCTGGTATTTGCAACTGTTCATAATTCACTCCATCCTGATTAAAGCCCCGGTTCCAGCTGAAGAAAAACAGCCCCAAAGCATGATGCTGCCACTACCATGCTTCACTGTGGGTATGGTGTTCTTTGGGAGATGTGCAGTGTTGTTTTTGCGCCAAACATACCTTTTGGAATTATAGCCAAAACGTTCAACCTTGGTTTCATCAGACCCATGTGCTTTTGGGGAACTTGATGTTTGTTTTTGCAAACTTCAGCCGGGCTTGGATGTTTTTTTTGTAAGAAAAGGCCATCTTGCCACCCTACCCCATAGCCCATTCATATGAAGAATACTGGAGATTGTTGTCACATGTAGCACACAGCCAGTACTTGCCCGAAGTTCCTCCAGTTCCTTTGATTTTGCTGTAGGCCTCTTGGAAGCCTCCCTGACCAGTTTTCTTCTCATATTTTCATCAATTTTGGAGGGACGTCCAGTTCTTGCTAATGTCTCTGTTTTTCCATATTTTCTCCACTTGATGATGACTGTCTTCACTGTGTTCCATGGTATATCTAATGCTTTGGAAATTATTTTGTACCCTTCTCCTGACTGATATCTTTCAACAATGAGATCCTTCTGATGCTTTGGAAGCTCTCTGCGGACCATGGCTTTTACTCTGAGATGCAACTAAGAAAATGTCAGGAAAATCCTACTAGAACAGCTGAACTTTATTTGTGGTTAATCAGAGTCACTTTAAATGATGTGTAATGACTTCTATTTAACATGACTTTGAATGTGATTGGTTAATTCTGAACACAGCCAAATCCCCAGTTATGAGGGTGTGCACACTTATGCAACCAGGTTATTGTAAGGTTTTTATTTTTCATTTTTCCCCCTCAAAGATTTTAGTTTGTTTTTCAATTGAATTGTTCACGCTATAGGTCACATTAAAAGTGGAAGAAGTTCTGACATGATTTATCTTTATCTCATTCTTTAACATCACAAAAACCTGGCATTTTAACAGGGGTGTGTAGACTTTTTATATCCACTGTATGCATGTTATCTGGGGATGCCCTCATATGAATGTCCCTGATAATAATACGAATGGGTTCAGTTACGTGACTTGTTGAATTGTTTACAATAATTCTTCTTCCTTCTCATAGCAGCAATAAAATAATTTCCTATTTCCCATTCACCCTGAATAACAGACTGGGTATCCGATCAGCGACGAGAGTCTTGTACCTACACTTTCCGTTTTGACAATGTTGTTTAATATTTTGGGGTAGTGTGGACATATTTGGTGAAGGTGTATAGTATTTGGAGTGTGTCATCGTATTAGTGGTTGTTTTGCGCTATTGGGTATAGTATTTTTATTGGGGGTGTGTGATTGTATTAGTTTGCACTTCCGGGCCACAGTACTTTTATACTGTTATTGTTTTCTAAAGAAACGAACCAGCCTTTGAGTGATTGGAGTCGTTGAACCAGCAAGCCCTGTGGTCTTGTGGGAACATCCTTAATATTTTTATGTATTATTAACATGTTGACCCCAGTTCAATTCCCTTCTCAGACGTTCCAATTTTTGTCACTCAGAAATATTTATCCACTTGGAACTCTGAGCTGTCGCACAACAAGCATAAGCTAGCTAAAAAGTAATTTTAGTAGATTGCCTATCTATGTTGTAGCTTAATCTTTCTAATATTGATCTTGCTGTCTGCATTTCCCAGTGAGCAATCGATGGCGGCGCGCTGGCGTTTTGCTGCAGGCGGGCCGCAGGAGGCTGTAATGTCCTACAGCAGCAGGCCACCAGCTTTTGCCGCTTTTCTCCTGATCTCAATTTGCATCAGCTAATTTGCATCTCTGGCGGCTTTCCACCAGCGGCCCGACTGTTTTCCGCTGGCGGCTAGCCACCGAAGAGAGATCACGCGCGCTGTGATCTGCTGTAACTGTTTGTGTTGCCATTTTCTTTCAGCAGAGATGCTATTGTACCCCTTTTATTCTTGTACTGATTATTTGTATTAACTTTATTTTAATATTGCTAAATCTTAGTGTACAGAATTTTGGTCAACATCGATACTCGCCTAGCCTCGACTTTACTTGCTTCATGGGGGACAGATTTTTACTGTGTTTAAACACCGCCGTGTCTGTAGATGGCGCTGTAGTGAATGTGAATTGCACGTAAGGCGAGACAATTGCCATTTTGCAAGCTAGGAATCCCACGCTGTAGTAATGTGAAATCTGGATCATTTTAGTGACTTGGTTCTTTAAGTCTCGGTCAGAAAAACAAACAACTCTTTTTCAAAGGGTGTTAGTTATAAGCTATATGCTCTGAATTGGACAACATGTGGATTATGACTTTGTTTTACTACAATTTGATGAACTCCCGAAACAGACGAAGATCAAGATTTTTTTGCGACATCCGACTGAAAATGATTACCCGCCGAGTCACATACATGGCTATGGTGAGTTCTGTTCTGCGTTATTACAAATAACTAAATGTTGTTAGGCTACTGAGTTAGAACATAATGACTGTTTTGTATTAAACAATGACTGTTTGCAATATTCTACTAACTTTCGAATTCTTTAGTCAAAGTCACTGGTACCTGAACGCAAGTTCTAAACCATTGGCGGGAAAACAAGTTATAGAAACTGAGCTTGAAAACAGCGTTGGCCTGAGATGAAATACCTACATTAACCCTTGTGTTTATTCATGTCCACAAGTTTGGTAGCTTACTATTTTTGGTTTCTTCGTTTATCCTCAAGTTTGGATGTTTTGTGCTTCTTCGCATATCAACAGTTGAACAGGTATGGTAACATTGTTAGCTAACTTGGCTAAATCGTGTTTCTTACTGTATCAACAAGTTAGAATATGTTAAATAATATATGTGCTTATTCCTCGTAACTTATATCAACTGATGCGTAACGTTAGCTAAATCGTGTTTCTTTGTGTAATGTTATCCACATCATGTGGATAACATCACTCTTGGCAGTAACATTTACCTAGACTAGCAAAACCTGCACTTGTTACAATTCCGTTACTGAGGTGTTTTGTGTGTCTTTATGTATCCACAGTGTTCTTAGCTAGCCTGTGTGTGTCTTATGCTGCCGTTTTTCTAAACCGCTTTTCTAAACATTGCTTTCAGGTCATGACGTTTTCTGTAGTTTTGTTCCCGGAGGAGGATGACTGTGTGGCAGTAGTTCCACACTTGTGTCTCAAAGGGGGAGTTTGCTACTGGCCACCACACAGAATCACCATCAGGAAGTCCTTCAGCCACGACAAGTTTGCCAGAACTTGTTCACCACCTGAAGACACCTGGAAGGCCTTATAAACCCATCAAGCATGCAGGTAGGTAAATTTGAAAACGTAATAAGAAACTTGGGATGAAAATGTGTTTTGCAGGGTAAATGCCTACAAAACCTTAACTTTTCCTAGATACGTGAGAGACCGGACGTGTGTATTACCAGAGGAATGAAAATCGTTCCAGTGTGGGCCCCTACCACCCCAAGGATGCACATCTACATCACAACACCCTGTGTATTGCAGCCCTGGAGGTATGGGAATTACATGTTGATCTGGTAATTGCTGCCATGGTTACTTTGTTTCACCATATTTACTTATTCACCAACTTTTATGTTTATTTTTAGGATGGAGCAAGCGCAGTACTCCACGGCACCAGAGAGGTACTCCACGGCAGTGTTTTTCAACCCTGCTCCTGGAGGCAGATTTAATTCAGTTAATTGTCATTTGTGATATGACCATAATTATTATAAAGGATTATTATAAATAAAACCTAATATTGGGAAATGAGGCATCCCGCTGGGTTTAGTGCATAAAAAAGCGGCTAGCCGCCGTCGAGCCGCTGGTGAGCCGCTGATCAGGGTATTGTTGAAAGGCATTGTAATGAAAGAGCCGCTGGTGATCCGCTGATCAGGGTGTTGTTGGAAGGCATTGTAATGAAAGAGCCGCGGGTGATCCGCTGATCAGGGTGTTGTTGGAAGGCATTGTAATGAAAGAGCCGCGGGTGATCCGCTGATCAGGGTGTTGTTGGAAGGCGTTGTAATGAAGGCTGCCCACCGGTGGCCCAACTGCGACATGCGCTATAAAAAAATGCGGCCGGCAGACGCTTTGCAGAAACGCTTGGCGGCCGCAGCGGCAGAAAGCTAGTGGGCCACCAGTGGGCCGCTGGCGTGTTGCTTGCTGGGTTTAAATCTATCTCCACCAACATTTTAACTCGAGAGCAAAGGGCAATTCTTAAAAGCTAAATATTACATTTGTAAAAACCACCACTGCAACACTATTTACTTTACACTTTATTCAAACTACTGTGTGTGTCAGAAATACTTAGATAACAGATATTAATACATAAGCAGAGGACAAACACTGTAACTCCAGTGCGGTAGACAGTAACTTCACTTTAATGCGCAGCAATTTGAGCGTTCCGGACGGCAGCGAACAAAGACAAAGAACCTGAATTCTGCTTTGGCTTCACTAGGGCTTTTGGAAGTTATGGCAAAGATAACGCACTATTTTCTCAAAAAAACGAAAAATTTACTTAAGATATTTGTCCACACGATAAAGCAGATCTTTCATGTTCCAAAAATAACAATAACTCATTCACGAACAAAATTGAAGTTAAGGTCTTTTTCCTCTGTACGGCAGTAGACACTTATCATGTCCAACATTATCCACTGTTTAAATAGCGTAATGGTTAAAGACAGTCTGCAGCACAGAAAGCCGTGGATCGAAACCTGCCATGGACAACAACATTCATCCCTTCTAATCGTGGGCCGGCAGAACTAGGCTTGCCTGGTTCATTTTCTGGTTTCTTTAGGATAAAAATCCTTCTTTTCCCAGCATAAACTGAAGAAAGACAAAAAAATGATCAAGTCAATGAAAACAAAATATATACAGATTTGTATCATTTCTTTAGGCCCTCTCTGAGGGCATAGAGGGCCCTGATGGTTCCCCACTGGTTTTCAGAAGTGTTCCTGAGCCCATGCAGTGATATCCACTACAGAATCATGTCTGTTTTTAATGCAGTACCACATGAGGGTCTGAAGTATTGGTTTTTGGCCATCCAGTATTGGTTTTTGGCCATCCAGTATTGGTTTTTGGCCTTATCCCTTGTGTACAGCGATTTCTCTGGATTATCTGAATATTTTAATGATATTATGTACCGCAGATGATTAGATCCCCAAACTCTTTGCAATTTTACATTGAGAAATGTTATTCTTAAATTGTTGCACTATTTGCCTGCACATGCAGTCTTTCACAGAGTGGTGAACCCCTCCCCATCTTCTGAAGGACCTCTCTGGGATTATAATTTTATACCCAATCGTGTCACTGACCTGTTTCCAATTAACCTAACTAGTTGTGAGATGTTCTACCTTTTTAGCATGACATATGTTTTCTAGTCTTTTGTTGCCCCATTCCATCTTTTTTTAAACGTGTTGCTGGCACCAAATTTAAAGAAACATTTTTAAAGAAGCATTTTTCAAGAAACAATAATTCTTCTCAGCTTCAACATTGGATATGTTATCTTTGCACTATTTTCTATTGAATATATGGTTTAAATGATTTGCACATCATTGCATTCTTTTTTCTTTACATTTTATACAGTGTGCTAACGTTTTTGAAACGGGGTTGTATATACTCTGATAATACTGTATAGTGCCATCTTCTCATTATAAGCTCACCAACTATTGTATTGCATATAAATGTTTGAAGACTTTCAGTCGGTAAAACTAATGTTTTGTTTCTGATGGCTTTGTCCCATGTCGTCTGAGTCTTAAGACAACTCTGATGAGAATATTTTTCCTCTGGTTCTCTACACTCTAAATCAGTGTCACTGTCTCCTGGAAATACATCCTCTTTGTCTGAACTGTGTTGACTTTTCTGTTGGTATTTCACATTTTGATTGGGAAGATCACAAACAATAATGAACATGAGGACAGAAAAGCAGTGACAGAGAAAAGAGATGAAACATGAAGAGGTGGAGGAATTATCAGAAGAACGAATATCTACCTTCATCTTCAGAGTGTCCACAGTGGATGAGGGTCATCAGAACTACAACAAAAATCTGTCATTACTGTACTGTAGTCAACTGCAGATTAAATCTAATTCTCCCTAGATAACAGGAGGTAACATTTTAAGTGAATTAACTCCGATATCACAGGTGATTTTCCCAGAATGTCTTGTCTTTCAAGTTAGTTGGTGAGTTGTCACTCATCACTGTTTCTTAAAGTGTTACATATGTGTTATATTCATACAATTTGAGATCCATGTACTAAACACAGGTTCTAAGTAAATACATTGTCATTAAGTGAAATATATTTTTAAATGTAATATTTAATATACAGAGAGTTTGGAGCCAGAGTGCCATTTTGGGCAAATATGAGTTATACATCAAATGAAAGCTCTTGATGAGCTGTATTCAGTGCCAAATGACAGAAGTGAAATAATGAGCAATAAAGAATAAATTAACAAACCATAAAGACCTAACTTTTAAAATGGGGCTTTGGTCAAATTTGGTTTTGGCTCTCTTGTAAAGTTTGTTAAATGTCATTTACACCCCTCTGGCTCCAAACCCCTTGATATTTTATATTATATTTAATAGTAGCATGCATATCTCATAGCCTATTTTCCCCTGAAAACAAGGCCTAAAACACATACACATCACTTTTAACCGAGCTCATCATGTTTCCCAGCATGCTAATGTCTTATGTCACAACATGTGCTTGATATGGATTGAAAAATTGACTAAATGCTCGGGAATGCTTGGGAATTTCTATTTCCCCTGCAACCTGCGTTCAGACTGACTCACTGACAGGGTTGGGAAGAACATGTACAAAATGACTTAAATCATCTGGAACAATAATTTCAGCAATGGGTACATTCAATATACATTAAATTTGTATAGAAAATAAATGTAACTTATTTTCAAGCAGTATAATAATAATAAAACATACATTACAGTTAGGTCCATAAATAATTGGACACTGGTATAATAATAATTATAACAATATTTTATTTTTATTTTGGCTGTTTACCAAAATATATTTATGTTGCAGTGAAATACTAAATATGGGCTTAAAGTGAAGTCTCTAATTGAACAATTGACTCAAAAGCTGTTTCATGGACAGGTGTGGGCTATTCCTTTGTTATTTCATCAATTAAGCAAGTAAAAGGTCTAGAGTTCATTCCAGGTGTTGCATTCACATTTGGAAGCTGTTTCTGTGAATCCGTATCATGTGGTCAATGGAGCTCTCAATACAAGTGAAAAAGGCCATAATTAGGTTTAAAAAAAAAAATCCATTAGAGATAGCAGGAACATTAGGATCAACAGTTTGGTACATTCTGAGAAAAAAAGAACACACTAGTGAGCAACAGTGGTGGATCATCATAAGATCCTTTCCTTGGTAAAGAAAAACCCCTTCACTGTGACGACAGCGCCCTCTGCTGCCTCTCCTCCCCCTGCAGCAGGTAGGCTCCAGCGGTCGACGTCACCGGCCTTCTGACACCACCGCCCATCTCATCTATTCATCTCACCTGTTGTCTTGTTTAGCGCGCCTGGTCCTCATTTACAATCATTCCCCCCAGTATATATGTTCCCTCTGCTCCCCTAGTCTTTGTGTGTTATTGTCTCACTTTCGTGAGCATATGTCGGTGCTTCTTTTTATTAAAAGGAAAGACTTTTCAACTAAGCTCCTCGTCTCCTGCTCCTAGTTCCTTTAAAGCCTGACATTCACAACATCTAGCCAAGTGATAAACACTCCAGGAGGTAGGCATATCATTATCCAAGTCTACCATGAAGTGAAGACTTCACGAGAGCAAATACATAAGGTTCACCACAAGGTGCAAACCATTCATAAGCCTCAAGAAAAGAAAGGCCAGACTAGACTTTGCCAAAAAACATCTAAAAAAGCCAGCCCAGTTCTGGAACAGCATTCTTTGAACAGATGAAACTAAGATCAACCTGTACCAGAATGATGGGAAGAAAAAAGCATGGAGAAGGCTTGGAACGGCTCATTATCAGAAGCATACCACATCATCTGTAAAAAACGGTGGAGGCAGTGTGATGGCATGGGCATGCATGGCTTCCAATGGCACTGGGTCACTAGTGTTTATTGATGATGTGACAGAAGACAGAAGCAGCTGGATGAATTCTGAAGTGTATAGGGATATATTGTCTGCTCAGATTCAGACAAATTCAGCAAAGTTGATTGGACAGCGCTTCACTTTAGAGATGGGCAATGACCCAAAACATACCCAGGAGTTTTTTAAGGCAAAGAAGTGGAATATTCAGCAATGGCCGAGTCAATCACTTGATCTCAACCCCTGACTGAGCATGCATTTCACTTTCTAAGGACAAAACTTAAGGCAGAAATACCCATGAACAAACAACAACTGAAGACAGCTGCAGTAAATGTCTGGCAAAGCATCACAAAGGAGGAAACCCAGTGTCTGGTGATGTCTATGCGTGCCAGACTTCAAGCAGTTATTGCCTGCAAAGGATTCTCGACAAAGTATTAAAAATTAACATTTTATTTATGATTGTGTTAATTTGTCCAATTACATTTGAGCCCCTGAAATAAGGGGACTGCATATGAAAATGGTTGCAATTCCTAAACATTTATTATGATATTTTTGTTCGACCCTTTGAATTAAAGCTGAAAGTTTGCACTTCAATTGCATCTGGGTTGTTTCATCCATTGTGGTGGCATAAAGAGACAAAATTATGAAAATTATGTTAGTGTCCAAATATTTCCAGACGTAACTGTACACACAATTGATGCATTTCTGAGCAAAAATAATAATTTATTGTCTATTATAACTGAAAGAGGAGCAACCCTGGGAAATACGGTAATTACTGGTGTGTTCAAAGTCAAGTCAATGATTTTCTAGCCCCTATTGTGAGGGTGCGAGTATAACGAGTGCGTAAAAGGGAAAAAAAAAGGAGAACGAAACAAAACGAACGATAGCAATTAAATAGTCTTTCTTTCTTTATTTTTCTCAAAAAGGATTTCACCAACACGGTCAGCAAACGACAAACAATAATTTGTGTGGTGCGAAACAACAGAATATAAACACAACTAATCAGTGATTGGAAACAGGTGCGTCCTCGGGATGCATCACGCTCCGGCCGGTGGTTAGTACACTGGCGAGGTGGAGCGCCGGAGAGGGAGGGGAGCCGCTGTGCCACGCGGAGCAGATGTTACACCTATATTTAGATAAAATGTTCGTCGACTTCAAGTTCCAAGTGTTATTTATCAAATGCACCAAATAACACAGCGTCATTCTCACAATCAAATTGTGACATGGCATCCGACATCTACGTAGTGGGAGTTAAGAAATATGTAAAGCAAAAATATAGCAATAAAACAATGTAAACTAGCAGCAATTTTAAAAAGAGTAGGATGGGGAATGTGAACAATATGGGTAGAAGTATTGAATATTACAGATACAATAAGAGTGTCATATGTCTCTGAATGGTATAAAAAGGAAAATTCGAATGTACATGGAATATACATGAAAAGACATCAGAGCATCTGGAATGTT
>JACXGI010019545.1:0-12006 GCA_016801175.1 Esox masquinongy
ACGAACCCTGAAGCCCCGTGGTACCTGGACCACGAACCCTGAAGCCCCGTGGTACCTGGACCACGAACCCTGAAGGCCCGTGTTGGCCTAACTCTTTCACGGCTCAAAGCGAAACATTTAAAATGAGGTTGGTTGAAAACATCCATTAGTGTATGTCTCTCATCAGTCAACACCATGAGTGTTAGCGATCTATGCAACCATCTGGAATTAAGAGTGAAACAACTCCTCCCTCCACGTCTTCACTCAGCCCTTTACACACCATCCCTCTAGTTAACATCACCCAATCCTACTCATCCCAGCAGATGATTTCTAGTTTATAGAGCAGCTCTACTGGCCTCCAGCCAAACACAGATCCTGTAGAACAGGGGCCGGCCAGGGGGATGGATATGAATAGCAGAATTATCACTTCCTTTCAGACAGAGACTGAGAGGCACAGAAAGAAAGTCCCTGTACTGGTTTTGTTTATTATCAGAAAAAGCAAAATCCATCTCTACTACCTAAACACGAAAACTGCTGATTCATTAAAACATCGTCCACTGCAGTGAACAGAAGAGCCTCCTGGTGGGGGCCTGTTGTCAAGGGCACGTTGAACAACAACTGGCTTGGAAACAAGGACATGGAAGCTTTTTACCATTCAGCATGTGAGGTTACTGACGACAGTGAAGACCTTATTCCACAAAGACTCCGTTTATAGAGCAAATCTGTCCTTCATTTCTAAAAATAGTTACAGAATACTAGATCACAAACCCACGGTTTAAAACGTGGCCGGAATCTACCAGTAAATAATCGGCGAATAACTGCCACACCGAGATAAGACAGTATGGTCATACCCAACAGCGTGGAAGCAGGAAGTAACTTACAGATTTATGACAACCAGCCAATAAGAGGCGGACATTCTGCATTCACTGCAGCTGCCTACGAATCAGCCGGGCACTGTACATCGCGTATAAAAAAATCAAACTGCTTGAATACAAATTATAAACTCAAAACATGTAAACAATAGACCGATTCGAGTATGAAATGTGGACACGTAGATAAATCAAGATAACGTAAACAGAAAAGGGCACAAAAGGCTAAATAGAAAATGAAAACAAAACAAGGATAAAGCAAAGCTCAAGACAACAAAAATTAAGTTCTCATTTTTTTGACAATAACATATTTCTTTCGAAAGAATTTCCAGAATATTAACTGGCTCAAGACCAAAAACAAGAAACGAAACCTAACGTCTACCAATACGATCTACCGTGTTGATGAATAAACAAGTTAAACAAGGTTGTCAGATATCTGGCAACAACAACAAAGAGAAGAGATTTAGTAGGCCGTGTCGCCAGTCAGCTAGCTAATCACATAAGTGATTTGGCGAGTGTATCACTGCGGGTCACGGTCAGAATATTAATAACTAACGAGCTAGCACCTGACTGTTTCACTGCTTTGTCGGTTACCGGAGAATAGTGATTCAGTTAGTCGACTGCGGCCTAACCCTCATAATGCGGAACCAAAGTTATGGTTGTGTTGTCAACGTTGGCATTAACAGCGGATAGCAAGCCATTCAGTAGCAACTAGCTAACATTAGAGACCCCGCATAGTAATAGGCTATGACTTGGCAGCCGACAAAAGTCGACCTGAAATAAGTATTTAGCTAGCAACATATGTTAGTGGCTACCGCTAGCAAGCTAGGACTCATGCCCATTGAATCGCCTGGCTTACCAATAATCCTTCTCTGTCCCTTCTCAGTGCAAACCGCTCCTCTCGTGTGCGTCTTAGCGTCAATAACAACAATAACTGTAGTTTACTGATTAAAAAGGAAACAGAATGCGGTTTGAAAAGGCTTCGGACTGTAATGTCGAGTCACCGTGTCGTTCCGTGGGTTGAGTCCTGTGTAATCGCGTTGCTGGCTTTGCGACTGCAAGACGGGAACAAAACCAAAATGGCAGATGGTCGAGTAGGGGTGGAGGGCGTCGAAATATACAACAGGAAAGGGGAGCCTTAACACGCTCTGTGAAACTCAGTTTCTCATTGGCTGAAGCAGTGTAAAATCTGTATTTAGCCCGCCCACCTGTCGGAAGAAGTGCGTGCAGCCAAAGTGTTCTCTAGAATATTGTACAGTGACCTGGATAAGAGTCCCCGTTTGACTCTGGGAATTACAATAATGCATCCCACTTGGGACAAAGTCATTGCAAATTCGCATGTGTTGAAGATGTTCTAATGGTAGTTGGAACCTGGGTACATAAACTTGGAAATAAGACTGGCGCAAAGAAGCGAGACTGAAAACTGTCTTACGTCTAGGCTGTCATGTCACCCGAACGAATGTTTTTAACCCCTTTCGGTTCCTCGTAAAAGTAGTATCAACCACACAGAGTATAATAGACTGTATTATAATTTAAGGTCCTCTATAAAATCACCTTCGAGTAAATCAATAAGTCAGATCATATGTAGAATGTCATTTTAAACTCGTCTGGTTTTATGCATGAAAAGCACAGACGACCTGAATTAAGTAAACATTACTCTTTCTTAAGCACCATTTGTAATAGCTAACAGAAAAAAAATCAAATAGGTAGCATTCTTTAAACTGTACAAATGAGACTGCATGTGTGCGTTGATCGAACAAAGACATGAGACCAACTGACACAAAATGCACAAGCAAGGATGAGGCTAAACTGCCATAAGAGAGATGCTGCCGGTAGGATGCAGTGCTTCCTATTTAGTATGGATGCAGCAATGTGCATGCTTGTGACATATCACCACATCACTAGGTCGAAAGGTACTTGGTTTTAGACAGATTGTTTCAACGTGTCATTGCAAAATATTACCGACAGCATTTTATTATCTATGGCTCACAAACCAAGTAACTGATATTGTGCTCAGCCATATTTTGGGGTTAGGGGGTGAGCATTCTTGGGAGAATTAAGGCGAGTGAATGTTGGGGGAGGGGGTGGTTGGCAAATGACAAAGGCCCAAGTGGGCCGCTTCTTGCCGGGTGCAGAAAGAATGAGTCCGGGGCAAGAGGATCGAATCTCTGTCGCAGCAGGAAAATGGACATACATTCTGCTAGCTGTTCCGCTATTATCGTTATAGAGGGTCATCACCAAACCTCCTCTGTAATGGAACGACCTTATCATAGACATTGCACTGTACATGCGACTTTAAATGCTCACTCAATGTTGCCACGCGAGTTGATCACCTAACATTAAATTAACGACATGTGTAGCAAGCTCGACCTACTCCTGGCTTCATGCTCTAACAAAGCCGACAAAGCAGCGCGAGCTAGTCTAATCTCGCTGGTTAGAATACGTTGTTAGCTAGCTGGCTAAGTAGTCAGTGGTTGGCAATTGTATAAAGCTAAGAACATTAATTTAATAGCTAGCTTGAAGGCTAACAGTTGCGTAGATGGAAAATAATATTTAGCCACTGGTTTGATTACGTCGACGTTATAATAAAGTTAGCTAGCTAGGTAGCTAAGAGCTATGATTAGCTAACGGCACAGTAACTGCTATTAGTATTAACTCTCAGACGTTAAGCCAGCTCGCTAATTTAACTAGCTTTAAGTTAACAGGTTATCACATAAAGGACAATCTGCCGCTACATCTGGAACACAATTACATGTCGACATTTCTTTGGTGGTTATTTTGGCTGAGAAACTAGTAACGTACATGACTGACCCGTTATTAGCGCTGATAAATTGACTTGCGTAGCTAACGTTAGCTAGCTAAAATCAAATGCGGGACAAAACGAATTCCAACGACCACCACTGACAGAATCACCAAGCAAGTTAGCTAGCTAGCATTAGCGACTAAGTATGCAGAACTCACCACATCCGATATTACTCGGGCCTGATTCGTAGTATCAAAAAACAAATAAACCTTGAGTCTAGGTAGCTAAAACGCTAACAACAGACTTGACTACTCTAATCTCAACGATGAAAAACTGAAAATTTCTGACAAAGTGGCGGGATCTGCGTGACTTTTCGCACTGCTGGACGGTTGCCTGTCCGGCTATTCCCAACAACGCTTGGAATCTTCCTCACGCTTGCACAAGTATTTCTTCAGTTGCAAAGCAGCAACATGTGCACATAGAATGAACGACCACCTATCCCCAAAACGTGGACGATTTGAAAAACATAACGTATATAAGCGATTTATTTGAATTAATTTATAAGAAATATATTTACTTCAACGCTTTGTGAAATAAAACATTATTCGTACTCTAAAATAAATAGGTGAAGTGGATATTTTAAGTAGAAATGTATTAGAAAATATTTGAACACCCCCATTGAGCTAGCCCAAATGTGGTCATCCTCGCGCAAGGCCTGCTGGGAGATGTAGGCACAAGCTAGATATTTCGTTAAGATAAATATTTTTAGTCTTTTGGAGTTACTGTATTCAGAGCATTAATCTAACATGTATTCTAAATAAAACTAATACTGTCATTTAAAATAAAACATACCTGAATAAATAGAAACATCAGTGCTGGTCACAGTACTTTTTCTGATTATTCCCTTTGTCAGTTTTAATCTTATGGGATCAACTAGGTCAACTGGTGTACAACTTAGTTGACATTTTAGTCATCCAGCACAGTGATTCCCAAGCAGGGGTACTAGGACCTCTGGGGGTACTGAGCCTATCTGCATGGGGTACGTGACAAGACTTTTGCGACCACATGCTTACTGGTGGAATTCACCAGGGGGTACTCCAGGGGTATTTGGTGCAAGGTAACATTCAGCAGGTGATACAGTTGCCTAAAAAGGTGGGGAAGCACTGATTTAGCAGACAATTTTATCAATAGAAAATTACAAAACCAGTTAGGCTTCACTGTCTTGCTCAAAAGACAGAATTAATTATGTCCTCACCTTATCTGCTCTGGATTTGATTTGGCAGTCTTTCAGTCACTGGTCAGACGCTGTAACTGTTACCAGTTTTAAGTCGGTCCCAAGGTTTCCCAAAGCATTCACATCAAACCACAGTGCTTTTACAGGTACGGAAGGACTTTTCCCTATTATTGTGATCTTGAAATTATCCTCACTTGAGCATAATTTCTATAGATGACGAATAACTAGATTTTCTTGATAATTTTAGGCTCCAGTTTTTCGAAGGCCCTTGTTTGGGATCAGAATCTTCCAGTCTTAAATACTTTTTCTGGATTCCATTAAACAAGACAACCAAATCTGAAATGGGCCTGCGTGCCACTTTGCCATCTACTGGACAGGTTGTGGTACTACATTTAAATTAAAGTCCTTAAGTAGATGCTCTCACCCAGACTGATGGTATTGAGTGCAAACATTTAATGTTTTTTGAAGATTTATTTTCGTATTGGCCACGTTGTGAGAATCAAACCCACAACAT
Organism: Esox masquinongy; assembly: GCA_016801175.1. Taxonomy (NCBI): domain Eukaryota; kingdom Metazoa; phylum Chordata; class Actinopteri; order Esociformes; family Esocidae; genus Esox; species Esox masquinongy. The sequence goes on from JACXGI010019545.1 coordinate 5,340, forward strand.
GTGTAGCTGGCTGGTTAGAATATGACCCTGTAACACCCGGGTTATTGGTTCATTGCTCACTTCTACAGGATGTTGGTCAGGCTTTTACAGCATGGTTCTCCAGAACGATTGTAGTGTCAGTTCTATATGTGCGTTGGGTTATAGATGAGGTCACAACATTCCTATACTGTGATCTATTTAACACTAAAGTCCACACCTAACACAGTGATAATCTTGGTTGTAGTACATTTTACAATTAAGAATCCAACCTGATTTCAGCCTTCTAGTGGATCATTATGTTGAGGATTTTATTCATTCAGCATCAAAACTTTCGTAACTTTGCCTTTTTAGTTTAGCAAAAAACACAACATAAAAACATTATACTACTGCATACAGTAATCCTAATTAAAGGTCATGTTGGATTACCAAACACTTCCCACAGCATCAGAACAGTACAACAACAATTCTAACTTTCAAACATGCAGTCTGGGATTTTTTAACCTCCTATGTTTGTCTACATGTGTTGTATGTTCTTTATATGTGCCTCATCTATAAGTAGAATCCCTATCATGCCTCAGTCAGCCATGTTTGAAACATGTTTCAATGACATGGGGCACAAATAAGCACATTCATGTCATAGTACACAAGTTTCGGGCAGGCTATTTAGCTCAACAGCGTCACTCCTACAACTAGTGGCCAAAAATCAAGGACTGCATCTTCGATCCGATTTGATTGGAGAAATTAGACTTTCAAAAAGCTAGGTCAGCACTGTGTGTGCTGGCACATTGATAAAGGCACGGAGACATCAGAGAGTCACAGCAAAACACATCTGAGTCTGGACATTTTATTGAAAGACTTGCAGACAAACAGACAGATCACATAAGAATATAGTTGTCAGGTCAAAGGTCAGCCTTAGAGAGTCATGAGGTGTAAAGCGCAGAACCTAGACGAGCCTACAGGATGTCACTGGCGCACAACTTGGAGTCAACATCCCAAATGGCACCTGTTTTTCTACAGTGCACTTGTTGGGCTCTGGTATCTCACCTCTATAGTCAATAGGGTGCCATTTTAAAAGTAAGCAGATAGGGAGGGACCACTTAACAGTCTCCAGAAAGAAACAAAGATATTACTAACATCAGAAGGAGAGGGGCAAAGCAACAGACAGCGGAATAAGTAATCAATCACAATGAATCAACAAGTAGGAGTAAATGAGAACAGGGTGTGTGTCTGTGTGTGTTTGGGGAGGGGAGGTCAACGGTCAGACAGTGTACATACATCAACACAAAGTGACATGATCAGTCAGTGTATGTAAATGTTAACACCATACTACCCTACCGGGGCATCACATCCCCACACAGTTCTCTACATCAGAGTCCAAAGTGTCCAAAAAGCTCCTGATAATAATGTGTTTTGAATCAGAACAAAAAGGGTCAGTGGCAGGCTTTCTACAAGGGACAGGAGTGGAAAACACTTCTGAAGAGGACAGAGTGGAGGACATAGGAGGGCTTCATTTCATTACAGAGAGATCACAATACCAAGTTACAATACCAGTGATGTGTTGTAGATGGGCGGGAATCAGTGATTCATTCAATGAGCCGTGTGACACAAGCCCCTGTCATGAGTTTTAGAACCAGGGGTGGGCTCAATTCCACTGCAATACAATCAATTCAGGAAATTAGTTCAATCTCCATTTCTGACTCTTCAGCTGAACTGCACCTTCTGGATCTCATGTTTACGACATATCTAGCATAAACACTCATTCCTGTGTAAAACCCATCGCTGATGGTACCAATATCCACTGATGTCCTACTTAGAATGAAACAATGTATTGACGCACGGATGTGATGAAGAGGGAACTGGAGCACAGACAGCAGGGGACGGACGGAGGAAAAGCCTTACTGTCAAAAACTCTGATCTACGTCCAATTTGGGGCGTTTCCCACACACGTCTCTATGGCGTTTCCTTTGTTTTGGTTGAGTTCCATTAACTCTTTACTTCATTGTTACTTTATAGAATCAAAGTGGTGGTGTGAATGTCACTGGATAGAAACAAACCCTGTCCCACTCAAAGGCCCCTTCCTGGTCTGGGGGATGGGGATTGGCTATAATGACCTGCTCCCCTCTGTCCGTCGCTCTCCTCGTGCTCACTGGTGGGTTGGCCAGGGGAATGGGTGGGTGGGGAGGGGGGCGGGTATGAGGGAGGAGGAATCGTGAGGTGGGGGAGAGAGGGGAGAGGGGGCCTGGGTGTGGTGGGCAGGGGTGGAGGGGGAGTGGAGGAGGTGAGCGAGGAAGAGGAGGAGGGGGGATGAGTTTGCTGAAGATGGGAGGGTGAGGAGCGTGTGGAGGGTGAGGTGTGTGTGCTGCGGGAGGCGCGGGGGGGTTCAGGAGGGGCAGGGCAGTCACTGATCTTTTCCAGGAGAGAGGGCATGTCTCCCTCAATCTTCTCCAGCACCGCCGCCATTTGCTTCTCAATCTGTTCGATCACGCTGTCCATCTGCCAATCAGTAGCCCCGCTGCCATGGCCTGTGTGCTCCAGACCGGCATAAGCCCCGCCTCCAGGCCCACTGCTGTACAAAGAGGAGCAGTAGGAACCCCCATACCCCCCCAGCTCCACCTCCGGGCCGTATGCTGGGGACCCCCTGGTGTAGCTGTAGGCCCCCCTGGACAGGCCAAACTCTGCACTGTGCCTATCTGACCTCCGCTCTCTAGACATGGGGCTTGTGTCACCTCTGAGGCCTAACCCTGATCCAACAACACCTGGCCCTGATCCAACTACACCTGGCCCTGATCCAACTACACCTGGCCCTGATCCAACTACACCTGGCCCTGATCCAACTACACCCGGCCCTGATCCAACTACCCCCTGTCCTGATCCAACTACCCCCGTCCCTGATCCAACTACCCCTGGTCCTGTCACTCCTCCCTTCTCCATCCCAGTTCCGACGCCCATGGACCCCAGACCAAGCCCACTTCCTCCCCCTGCATGTCTCTCTGCCATCGCCTCAGGGAGCTGGGTCTGGCACCAGCCGCTGTCCTCCATGTCCAGTCTCCGCTCCACCGGAACCTGCACCGCTGCTCTCCGCTCAGCAGGGTGTGCTGTGGCAGCAGGAACAGGAGCAGCTGTAGCTGTAGCAGAAGCAGGGCCTGTGTTGTGGAGGTGGGTGACCATCTTGCGTCGTTGGGTCGTTGGGGTCTCTGAAGTGACGTGGGGTGATTGCTTCTTTTCTGATTTTCTGGGCAACGAAGAGGCTGGCATGTGGAGGTCAGGGATGGGGTCCTGGGGCTTGTTGAGTTCAGAAGTCACAGTGGGGGTAGGAGGGGCTTTGGTGCCTGTGGTAGTCGCAGTGGAATCCATTGTGGCAGCTGTTTTGCTTGAGGCCTTCAGCACAACTTCTGTCTTCTCTGGCTCCTCCCCTTGAGGTTTGGAGCTTGCATTTGATTGGTTAGCTGGCTGGGTGAGTCGCTCCTTGGTGGCTGACGGAGAGATCCTCCCATCTACACTCCCCTCTCCTTCCCTCTTCTCCTCGCCTATTCCTCCATTCCTCGCCTCCCGTTCCGGACTGGCTTCAACCGTCACCTCCAGAGATACCCTGCCTGGTGTCTCCTCTCCTTCCTTGGTCTCCCCCAGTTCTCCTCCTCCCCCCTCACTCTGCCCTCCTCCCTGCTGCCCCCCCCCTTCTAATCCACCCTGACTTCCCGCTTCCCTGGCTGCTTCCGCAGCAGCAGCTTCAGAAGCGCGAAGACGCTGCATGAATGTGGTCACTCTGATGGCTTTCTGTTAGAGAGAGGGAACAACAGAGAGAGATGGAGAGATGGAGAGAGGAAAAAGAGAAGAGAGACAGGAAAAGAGAAAGAGAAAGAGGGAAGAAGTGAAGAGAGGGAGAGAGAGCAAGAGCAAATGATAGAAGAGAGTGGAAGAGAGAGAGAGGTAAGACAGAAAGGAAGAGATGAAGAAAGGGGTAATGAGGAAAAGAAAGAAAGGGAGAAAGAGAGAGAAGAAGAGAGAGGAAGAAAGAGAGGAAAAGGGAGAGAGGAAGAAAAAAAATAGGTAGAAAAAGAGAAAGAGAAAAGACAGAGTGAGAAAGGGGGAGATTGATAGGGGAAGAGAAATATAGTCAGACCAGACTTCCCAGAATGCACTGTGCCATCCCAAATTACATCTTAAGTATAACCTTGGGCATGTACAGTATATTTGAGTCTTATTGAGAGGTAATATGGAGACATATTTAGCAATGGAGCACTGATATCTACAGTATCAGTGACGTGAAGCAGTAACAAACAGCACACACAGAGCTGGAGGAGGAGAGAAGTTGACTATCACAACCCTCAGTTTACTGTCTGACCTGCAACAGGGATTGCGTGTGAATTTTCCTCTCTAAAAATAAAAAAAAGAACTCAATGATCAGATTGGCTCTGAAAAAGATCTTATGAGAAAATATCTGGAGTGATTTTTTCATTGGCTGTCTAAATGCAGCTAATGAAGAACAGAATATGGGTCAATGAACCAGGAGCCCACGTGAATCACTGCATCTCAGTACTCCAGTGGCCTCCTCGCATCAGCTCCTATCACTCTCTCCTTCATCTGTATTGACCCTGGCAAAGCTGAACAGGAAAAAGGAGAACACTTTATAGCCTCAGGCCTTTTGTCTTCCACCTAACCTGCGTTACCCACATCAGATCAGGCAGGGAGGAAGAAGGCAAGCTGGAGGCCTCAGTGTAAGCCTTATTTGATCTAATAGAAATTTTGTAATGATTATGTTATTATGAGTGTACTGATTAAATTAGGACGTAACATCACAGCAACTTTGAGAAAGAACACTTCATATAGGAGTTGTATTGTAATTCGAGTCGGTCTGTACATATTCACAACACTGTCATAGCATCTCACTCTTCGCTGAATACCTGGCCTTTAAATAACAAGCCATATCCACGAATCAAAAAAGAGTGCAGGAGCTTGAATTTGTGCATATGGAATCTGACTGTGTCAGTACAATCTAGTAAACCCCGTTCAGCTTTGAACAATGACTTCCACTTTAAGGGCACGGTCATTAGGATGAGGCCATTTTATACAGATGAACGATAAGAAACGAGGAACGGAAGCTAGGAAGTCACTTGAGATGCACCTGAAGAAGTGAGGTGGGGCAGAGTGGATGAAACTCTTGCGGGATTGGCTGAGAGACAGTGGGCTGGATCGGAGTGGGAAAGGCTTAGAGAAGAGAGACTCCTCATCCCACCAATCAGACATGACCACCCGTTTCCTGTCCAACAAACTGGTAGCTCTCATCAGAGGGAGGATCATAAAGATTCTTCCCAAATGGCATTCTATACCTGACATAGTGCACTATTTCTGGCCAGGGTCTATCGGAATAGGGTGCCATTGGATGATGAACACTCACAACCTGATTACCAAGCCAAGAGAAACATGGTAATGATGGAACAAACGAGTGATTATGCCATGTTGATTGGCGCATGTGTGTGAGTGCGTGTGAGCAGGTCTTTCTTGCTCTCCTCTCTCCAGACTGATAGGAATCTACAGTACCTTCAGCTCCTAGGAACCACATGCAGAGGGAGAAAGAGGGTTAGGACGTTACTCAAGGTGCTGAACACCTGGATTTCCTTCATCATCACCATCATCATCACTATACACCTGGATATCCTTCATCATCACCATCATCATCATCACTATACACCTGGATATCCTTCATTATCACCATCATCATCACTATACACCTGGATAACCTTCATCATCACCATCATCATCACTATACACCTGGATATCCTTCATCATCACCATCATCATCATCACTATACACCTGGATATCCTTCATCATCACCATCATCATCACTATACACCTGGATATCCTTCATCATCACCATCATCATCACTATACACCTGGATATCCTTCATCATCGGTATACACCAGAATATCCTTCATCATTACCATTATCATCACTATACACCTGGATATTCTTCATCATCGCTATACACCAGGATATACTTCATCATTACCATCATCATCACTATACACCTGGATATTCTTCATCATCACTATAAACCAGGATATCCTTCATCACCACCATCATCATCACTATACACCAGGATATCCTTCATCATTACCATTATCATCACTATACACCTGGATATTCTTCATCATCGCTATACACCTGGATATCCTTCATCACCACCATCATCATCACTATACACCTGGATATCCTTCATCACCACCATCATCAGTGAGTTGATTAGGAGCCTACTAGCAGTCTAGATAAAGAAATCCTATACATTTTATACAGACATACAGTAATTGTAATTAAATATTTGCACCCACTTTTTCTCAATACTTTAAGTAAATATAAGCTGATCAACTTTTGAAATAATGAATGAGATTTCTGTCTGTATTTTCAAGAAAACCAATGCAGGTGTGTGTGTGTGATCATGTTTTGTTTTTTCACTAATGGTGACCCCGGAGAGGACTGAAGGCTGTGGAGGCTGTTTCATAGATCAGGATAATCCTTCTGAATTATTAAGTAGTGGGAGGCACTCTGTTCTGTTTCATAGATCAGGATAATCCTTCTGAATTATTAAGTAGTGGGAGGCACTCTGTTCTGTTTCATAGATCAGGATAATCCTTCTGAATTATTAAGTAGTGGGAGGCACTCTGTTCTGTTTCATAGATCAGGATAATCCT
>JACXGI010019546.1:0-12002 GCA_016801175.1 Esox masquinongy
ACTAAGAAAATGTCAGGAAAATCCTACTAGAACAGCTGAACTTTATTTGTGATTAATCAGAGTCACTTTAAATGATGGCAGGTGTGTAATGACTTCTATTTAACATGAGTTTGAATGTGATTGGTTAATTCTGAACACAGCCACATCCCCAGTTATAAGAGGGTGTGCACACTTATGCAACCAGGTTATTGTACGTTTTTTATTTTTCATTTTTCCCCCTCGAAGATTTCAGTTTGTTTTTCAATTGAATTGTTCACTTTATAGGCCACATTAAAAGTGGAAAAAGTTGTGACATGATCTTTGTCTCATTCTTTTACATCACAAAAACCTGGCATTTTCACAGGGTTGTGTAGACTTTTTATCCACTGTAGGTCTGCAAAAGAAAGGTCTCAAATCATATTCTGTATACACAGGCATCCGAGTTAACTATCTGTATGTACTGTATGAAGTCAGATCTTTCTTCGTTACTGTGGGCCTAGCTCCAAGTCACGGCTCGCCACTGCTTGTCTGTCCTATCAAGAAAATAATTACATTGACTTAAAAATGTAAGTCCTTATTTTTACTCATCAATTACTTTTACATAGTTCCACCTAATTTCATCAGGTAAGTTGACTGAAATAAATTTCAATTTACACCAACAAACTAGGGAATAGTTACAGGGGAGGTGAGGAGATGAATGAGAGTTGGAAGCTGGAAATGATTAGGTGGCCTTGTTGGTATGAGGAGCAGATTGGAAATTTAGCCAGAAATGTCAGGTTACCCTACCTTACTTGCTTTAAAGTCATATTGTCACAAACTGCACAGGGCAATGTGGCCTTGAAAGACCACAAACTACACAGGGCAATGTGGCCTTCACTGACCTGGGTCAATGGAATTTCTGTTTAGACCAGAGGGAAGAGAGCTCTCTACTGGACCTCCAAACCCTCTTCCAGCAGCATCTGGTCTCCTATCCATGGACCTACCAGGACGACCCTACTTAGCACAGCAGCAGTGGGATGCAGGGTGCTATGCTGCTAACAGTTGACTGTGCCTGAGTTAAACAAACACATCATCTACTAGGCGGAACAAAAACCCATTACACCCAACTGTGACTGACAGTCGGTCCAAAACACTTCCAGAGGGCCAAGCATCAGTCCCAGGGGCATGCCCAGATTCACTGCCTGGTTGGTATAGAGCTAGAGGTGGGATACGACCAGGAAGCCCTCGTGAAACACAACACATATCTGGGTTATGACAACACGTTCGCTGAAGGATTTCCAAAGGCGTCTCGACAATGGGCCATGCCACACCGGAAGTCTTAATATAAGTACCCTGCTCCATTCCAGCCAGCCAGACAGTTCAAATGCATGATCAGATGTAATGGATTTAGGAGGCAATTTTTTTACCTTCTACTTCACTCATGGTCTGAGGGGCTTTTAGATGGAAACACACACACTGGAAACACTAATGTGTCCCGACAGAGACCCAGGGCAGAATTTGAAATGCCTAGCCTATCCAGAGGTTTCTCTGTCCAACTCAGACCTGGTATTTCTTTCGGGAAGTGTGGAAAGCGAACCACACTGAGTCACTCTAGACTTTGGGTCCGAGCCTTCAGGGACTGTTGAGAGGGAAGTGCTGCGTCTGCGAGGCCGGTGTGGAGCATGTGTGTATTGTCTCAGTCTGGCTAGCAGGGATTCCCTCTGACAAGACCTAAAGCTTTGCTAAACAGGATATAAGCAGAGGGAAGGGAGGACTGGAGGTCTTTATGAAAGGTGTGTGTGCGCGTGTGTGTGAGAGAAATTGCGGTTGAGTAATTGTGTGCCTGTAAGTAATCTCGGGACGAACCTTGAGTGTGTGACACCAGGTTTTTGATGTATTCTCTATCGACAGAGATTGAATGAATGCCAATATTGAATCCAGAGAGGTGCCATTTTAACCACAGTTCTTCACACACTATTCAATAAAAGCTACATAAAGGAACCGACAAATAGGAGGCTCTGCAGAGTCCTCTTCACTTCCAAAAGTCTGACCCAGTAACTCTATTTCTGAACGTGTGCGTGTTTGTCTGCATGCTCGTCTGGCAGCGTTGCTCTCCCCGATCTCTCTTTACCAGCAAATGATTAAGAGCCCAGACGTTTTCCCAGAAGCCCCATGGTTACGTAGGTAGCGGCCATGAGCTGCACCCGTGACACACACACACACAGATAGACACAAGCACACATTCAGACCAGCAGCCAACAGTAAGTCGTGACACATGGGAGCAGCTGAGTAACAGTGCCTCCTGCTGCCAGATAGAGAAAGCCAACAAACCGTGAAGGTATGCAGACTTTCACAACCCCTTTTACCCGACTCTGAATGCACCGGGGAGAGACGCGTCATAACCAGCGGACGGAGTACACAGGGAAGCACTGTAACGGCGGCTTTCCCGCGAAACACGCTCCGTCCCTAGGCCCAAACGGTGTTTCTCGTTTGGCGTTTGAACAAGATGGCATACTGTACACGTGGATGGAAATGAGCCGGGGGGAAATGTGCGTCCAAATGTATAGACCCGGCAGCAAATGTTTAACAAAGGCTTTACACCGAATATGGAAGCAGTATCGAAACCTGCCCACTCAGATGTGTAACCTACCGAGAAAATCAAACATGAAACTGTCTGTCCCTTTTAATGTCCAGTTCCTGAAATTAAAGTGTTTTGTATCCGTAAACAATTTGTATCAAGTCGGGCCACATTGGGGGGCCTTTTGTTTGTAGAAGGTTGAGATGCCGTTGCTTAAATACCCTTCTCCTGCATGTCAATAGTCCTGCCCTGGAGGACTGGAGTGGAGGGCTATTCTTGTATTCTTTTTGGTCCTGTGATTAACTGGTACTGACACCAGCTGTCCACATTTTGACTGTGCCCACATTTTCAAAGGTGTAGACAAAAATAAGCAGATCAGGTCAAGATTGGGATGAAGGATGCATTTTAATGACGGGTATATACAGGGCTATTTCACCAAAACGCACACTCGCCAAGTGTGTTACGCTTTGTTTTTCTCGTAAAAAAACAAACAATTGTTTATTTTTATTGTGGAAGGTTATACTTGAGGCTATAGAAAACTTGAGTATTTCATTCTACAAAACCTGTCTGGTTATCTGACATGTTGGCGTGGCATGTATCAGGTTACGTATCGATGCCCAAACTCGTAAAACAAAACAGATATCCCCCGACAAATGTAAAATATTGTAGCACCACTGTACGCCAAGCTGTAAAACCACGAATCAACAATTTGCAGTAGTTGCAGTAGGATTTTCCTGTGTTTCCTATGTTTTCCACTGAGGAAGGACCCTCATTACGCAATTATACTATTTGGTTTCAGTGTAGAGAGCAGGCAGCGCCATCAGTGGTCTTCTACTTGATTGGGATCACTGTCTGGATATTTGGAGTACCTCCCTTGGAAAGTGAAAAACGGCAACGACTAATATTACCAGAAATCATCAAGTAGCTGTTGGCTGCAGGTCGGGTATGACATCAAATATATGCACAGTAGTTTTTTGACCCCTTTTCCCTACGGAGGGATATCTTTCAGCAGACTTTCAACGATTATGTCTATTTTGATTTACAGTGCTAAAGTCTATATCATTAAGATGGGACTGGTGTTCATCCTAAATCTGTGCCTGAGTGTGCGTTTGTGTGTGTGTGTCTATGTCTGTATACATTCTTCATATACATGTGCTTGTTAGATTGACTGAATGGAATGCGTGACCTCTGAGTCACGACGGACTGATGAGGCATTTATCCTGCCACAAATATTTTCTCACACTGTGTGACTGTGTGGGCTTGTGTGTGTGTGTGTGTGTGTGTGTGTCGGGGGGGGGGTTGTCTGTGTGTGTGCTGTCTGTGCACATGTCTTGGCGTTGTCCTGTATAGGCATTTAAACGAGCAGCAAAAAGCTAAAATTTTCAACCACACTGTCCTCTACGAAGGCCGATCCAGGTGGCATGTTAGCCAGCAGTACATGAAGCATGGTTGTCTTCATCGGACAGTCATACAGTTCATGTGATATCAAAACCAGATGTCAGTGAATCAAAGGATGACCTATAAATATAGTGTGAATCACAGAGCATATGTTGGTCATTTTTTCTCTTTGTAAAAATCCAGCAACTGCCAAATGACTTCCAAATGACAATTAGTTTTCTAGCATGCTAGCATCAACAATACATAATGCATTTTTTGTTGTTGTTTTGGACCAACAAACAATAAACACAAACAAAAGTAACCGACAGCCCACCCCTGACCCCTGACCCCTTAACCCCGCTGCCCCTCCTCCCTCTGTGCTTTCAAAAACCCTCTGAACTGGACAGCTGCCACGGTTTCCCAGCAACCAGCTCAAACAGCAGGAAACAGACGAGGGGATTCCGTCACAGGGCCGGCGGGAAAGGAAAGCATTGACTAGAAACAGGAAAAGGGGAGAAAAAGAGGACAACCCTGTGCCCCCCCACCCCCCCCCACCACATCATCCTCCACACACAAATATGTACAGCATTTTTTTGGGACAACGGTATGAAGTTCATTTCTGCTACATATAACTGAACAAGCTATATCGTTTTCACATTACTGAACCCAGAGGAACCCAGCCGTGTTGTTCTGGCCCGATTTTACCTACACCGTAGTCGCTGGAACCATTCGATTAAGGACAATGTGTAAAGATCACACCCAAGGCAGCACAGTAAAGTTCAGGGTAGGCAGTTGGCAGGCTAGAGTGGAAAACCCTTCAGAGAAGCCAAACAAAAGTTTGACTTACAACAACAGGCAGGACCAGGCTATTTTTACGATTTTTTTCACAGCATGTCACTATAGTGACAGCGGAGGACATGTCAGGGTAGCAATCGTAGTCAAAATATAAGCCCTCAGTATGTGTGCGCACTGATCTATATCCCCTTTTTAACAAAACAACTGCTATTAAAACAGACAAAAAACAATAGTTGTTGTGCCGTGACATCCTTCTGCTCAGAACACGGCCTTCCACTTCAGAGTCATTGTTCGGTACTCCAAACTATGTGTGAAATACAGATTCTGAAACATATCAGTCATCTCAAGTGCACGTGTTGAACTTCCCTGTACAATAGAGAAGAGATTAGGTCTCGTTTAGACTTGCCTGTGAAAAGAGACTCAGTCATTTGATAGGGAAACCTCATGTTAAAACATAAACATAATATTCTGTACAGAGGATGTTTATGACCTGAAGGGATCATAAAGTATTCAGACAGTTGTTATATTTCGGTGGAGTAAAATGCAAAAAACTGGAGAGGGTATGTCCTATATTTTAGCAGCTCAAACAGCGTACAGTACATGGAGAACATGCAATATATAAAATAAAAAGGGCACATCGAGAGCAAACTTTATATAAAATAAAAAGGTGAAAATAGATCCATTAATCAGATAGAAACTTCAAATGCAAGTTTAAAGAACTCTTTTTGGAGTCACCGCTAATTATTGAAAATTTCGAACCCATTACTTTATAGTAGTTACATTTTTATTTTAAAAAATCTAGGAAAATATTGAGGGAGTTCTCCCATTGAGGGAGAAATGCTTGGCCATACTGACAATGTAGCCTACATACCTTGAACTGTTCCTCACCTGTTGGACACTGCACGGAAACTATGGCTCAAAAATAGCTTTGGAAACCGGACTTCATTTGACAACTCGCCAATACCAATGTCAAATGAAAGAAAGCAGCTTGATTCAACATGCGGCCTACACAAATCAGTATTTGGTGACTGATTTTGATTTTTTGAGTGACCATTTACATCTGCATAAACAAGGCCCTCACTGCACAAGACTACGTAACAGCATTTTAATGTATTTCAAATGGCCTGGAGAGCCCCTTCATAAAAATGGCCTTGGCATAAATTCATGGGTTTAAATCAACGTAATAGAGCATGATGTGACAGTCATAGCTCAAGGAAACTGAAACCATTCACGCAAGTAATTCCATATCATTACAGGATTTGCAACAAAACTGAACTAAATGCAATTTTTTTAAGGAAAAAAATTATTCATATAATATCATCTTGTCTGAAACTGACATTGTGGTTTTCCTTGTCCGGCACGGTGAATGATTCTCCCTGTTAAATCTCCTGTTGGAAAAACGGATCTATATGACTTGACATTGCATGTTATTGGCCTCAGGTTTGGATGAAACAAGCAGACGTGCATGTTGCTTTGGTTATCCACAGTATAATTTACTACACAACGGACAATATCAGTCACGAAAGATCAAGATGGTACTGTACAATACGACTGGATGATACAGATGTGGTACAGGCTGAAGTTGAGGAATATATACAGTTCACTTAAGGTGCTGTCAGATGTTTTTTTTAAATAAGACTGACAGACTACAGACTGATAACTTGTACAACTCTTGAAATCTGAATAATAAACAGGCCAGTCAGATGTATTTTACCAAGTCTTTACAAGTTTCAGTGTTTCATTACTGAACTTGCACCGTTGCAACAAACATAAAAATAGAGCAAATATATTAATATCAAAATTTGAGTTTGAATAACATAGCTAACCCGCTGTATTGTCAAAGTTACTTTTTATCAAGGCTAGTTCTGCTATCTTAAATCTGTAATATGTGGTATTTCTGAATTCCTGGATTACGGAGGATATTATTGTTCCTTGACTTTGACAACATGTAAAAATTCTCTAATCAATCAATCAGTCAAATGTATTTTATGAAGCCAATTTTACTTCAGCGGTTGTCACAATGTGTTTACATTTCTGGACCACATCAATATATTTTAGCATGTTCAGATGACTAACGTGTCAACAAATAAAAATGGGCTGTGTCCAGAGCGTTTAGGCAGAATTTAGATCAGTTGTAACACCAGGTAGACAAATAGAGGGACAACCAGGTGGGCTGTGGGCAGTGACAGCACGAAATGTCAGACAGAAGCTAGATCTGCAACACAACCAGGTGGACTTTGGACAGGGACAGCCAGTAGTCACCAAGCCAGTTTGTCCTAAGGTATGGTCCAAGGCCTCAAATCCACCAATGATTCAAAAGGACACGGGAGAAATTAGAGGGAGCATTCCTTAGATCCAATAGGATACCTCAATATATAATTGAGACTGACCCATGTCCCATGGATCATAAACTATTGCAGGGTAAAACTAGGGACTGAGACGGGATGTCCAGAGACACTGTGGCCCTGTCCGAAGATAACCCAGCACAGGGCCTACTAGGCAGGAAATAGCTTCACCCACTTTGTCAGGCACACCAGACCACCAACCACCCTGAAACTGGGCAGAAATAATATGAGGGAGGGATGGCAACACTAGTAAGCCAGTGACTCAGCCCCCAAATAGCATTGGTGAGAAGATATCCCAGTGGAGGCAAAGAGTGCAAAGATGGTTTGTAAATCCAGTGACTTGCCACTCACCTTCATATCCCTAGGCCAGACTATACTTAATTATAGAGATGAGTCTTCAGTAAACACTTAAAGGATGAGACTGAGTCTGTGTCTCTAACATTCATCGGCAGGTCATTCCACAATAATAGAGCTCTAAGCGAGAGAGCCATGGGCCCTGCTGTTTAGAAATCTAAAAAGGAAAGGTTCTTCGGGGGTCATTTAGGGGTTATTCACATCTAAATTGTGGGGGAACCTCTGTATGTTATTCCAAAAACTCTTTAAAAGGGTTCTTCAAAGAATCATCTGAAGAACCTTTTGGGGTAGGTTTCTGAGTGAGTAGTTTGTTCAGGGTACTTCGAGAAAAAAATCTAAGTAGTTCTTTACAATACCTTTTGGCATTTTTCTTCGAAGAACCTATAAGGGTTCCCCGACAGTTACAGGTCAACGATACTTCTAGAACCTTTTCAGAGTGTAGGTATATTAAGGGTACACTGTGATTACAGCAGGACCAGTTCAGAGAGGTAAGTAGGAGCAAGTCCATGCAATGTAACAGGCAGCCAGTGCTTAGGGACAGGCACTGGAGTATTATGATGACATTTCGGTTATAGGTAATTCTAGCAGCTGTATTTAGTACAAATTGAAGTTTATTTAGAGTCTTATCAGGGTAGAGAAGAGCATTGCAATAGTCTAAGTAACAAAAATGTGGACTGGTTGTTTTGCATCATTTTCTGACAAAAGCTGCTCTTCAAAAATATTTGATGTCGATTAAAAAACAACAGGGTCCAGAATAACACAGAGGTCCCATACAGATTTTTTGGAAATGTGGAGATCTGACAGCAAATCTCTTTGTTTCTTGGGAGCTAAAGTTCACACCTACACAGTGTAACCGGTATTTTACCTTTCACTTTTGTCACAGTGCAACAAATGTTATTTTATGACAGAGTAAGACATACTACATTCCAAAATATGTATAATGTTGTAATATTATTATTCCATTCACAATGTAACCTAAAGTAATGGAAGGCATACAGCATGGCACTGTCACAGATATAAACACACAATGATTCGAATTGCCTTGAGACCAACTTGGAATAATATCCAAACTGTTATAAATCAAGCCATTCCATCGCCTTGCCAGCACACTAGGTCCTATTTATGACAGGTCTTGATTGCATATTAGTCAATGGCCGTGTGACAATGACCATCTTTGTCCCAGAGGTTACGAGCCAGACGAACACACCACTTCACTTCCTACCCTTATGAGGAATCTTTAAAAAAAAAAGTTGAAAAAAAAGTCTATTGCTAAACATACTGCGATGTCCAGACATGCCTAAGATAGCTTCCAGCAGTTCTTCATTGTGAACTGTAAGACAGCGAAGAATGCAGCTCCATAAATAGAAACCTAACAGAGGAGAGAGGGAAGTGTGAGGCTGGGCAGTTACAGGCCCCACAGTTGTCATTGAGCAGGAGCCACAGTCACCCATTAAAGACTATGGAGCTGACCACAATCATTCACAACTTCTCTTTACATAAAATATTTTTTTGAATCACTTCAGAGCGACCCTACGAGGATTCTGTGGCAGACACACTCGGCCCGGACATAAGGAAGTGAGACTATAAAGCTTCCCGTTGTTATACCTAAATAACGAGGGTCACGAGACAGAACCAAGCGGTGCTTCAGGAAATGGTGTTCCAGCACTTTCGACAAACTCAGCAATATACGTTGTTGTGCCACTGCTCTACACACTACTCAAATTAACAGATGCCACTACTGCAGTAGACATTTTTTGATGTTACAGACTGTATTGGTCTTTGCTTGAGGTGAAGAAATGTCTGTTCAGTTACGTTAAGCATTTACAACTGCCATCTATGTTCAATATGAAGTGTCATATGGTTCCACAGCACATAAATTGAATGAGAGCGTTTGCTTGGGGAATGTATATTAATTGTGCAGAGG
Organism: Esox masquinongy; assembly: GCA_016801175.1. Classification (NCBI taxonomy): domain Eukaryota; kingdom Metazoa; phylum Chordata; class Actinopteri; order Esociformes; family Esocidae; genus Esox; species Esox masquinongy. The sequence continues at coordinate 9,332 of JACXGI010019546.1, forward strand.
CTACATAGGACAAAAAGTCCTCTGGAATATGGGTGATGTGTGTCAAATACAAATTACATGTTATAAAACAGAGGTTGGGTTGTATGGCTTTCCGCAGACTGTCTGGAATTAGCTTCCTTGTATTTTACGGCCATCGTGCATTAGTTAATGGTCTCATCTATAATGGTTTCACATTATTTGCACCATAAATGCTGACAAAGCCAGAATCCAAATTCATGTCTCAAACTTTTTTCCATAGGTAACATTCCTGATGTAGAGACAAACAAGAAATATGTCTGGACTAAATCTGACATCTATGGACATACTATTTTATATTTGAGTTTTAAACTATCACACTATCAATATATTTTAAATACATGGATTCAAGATTGAGGTTATTTTGACTACAAAAATATTTTGACTGCAAAAATGCTATTTGGAAAAGGCATAAATAGAAGCAGAAGATAAATGATGTTATCCTAAAATAAAAAGTTGCATTTTCATATTGTGTCAAAAAAAGTTATATATACTTATTCCCTCATGTAAAAAAAAGTTTTCTTCAAAGTAAAATCCATGTTGGTAGTGTCAAACAGAGTCACCATCATTTGATTGTAGTAAAAAAAGGAATTATGAAGATTTTACATCTTCACATTCATGAGAGAAATAAGACTGGCATTTGAACAGCAACATTTTAAATGATTTTACTGTATTTTCAAAAAGTGATTCATCCATTGATCTCAAACGACAAAAATATGGCATTGTTGTTTGTATTTTTTTTTACCCCACAGCCAGCATTAGTATCTCTAGTAATGAAGCAAATTTTGTTTCATTATCTTAGTATGTTATTTGAGTTGTTTTGACTGCAAGATATCATATTTCTTTGGTTATTTAAATGTTGTTCCCTATTCACCCAAGTTACTCCATTTGTCCAGGTGCTCTGTCCGTTAGGTCAAGATCATAGCAACAACTCCCCCACCGCCCTTTCAGGACACTTCCTATTTTGTGTCTTGCTAAACCAGGATTTAAATAGATATATTTTACTATAAGCCAACTCTCTGTGTGGTGGTGGAGGATATTTGAGTTCAATATGGTAGTTCTATATAACACTCGAAGACTTTGTTTACTATTGGCACAATTTTATATGCACACAACCATGGTAGTTTCCTAGTCATATGATACGTGGTATAGAAAAACAACAACCTTGTGTACATTGGAGTATCCCTGGTCAAAATCACTGATACAGGTCCGTCTCCACCCCCTGGTGGAGTTAATAACCTGTTATGTCCTACCTATGAAATTACTTTACACAGAATTAGGGATTTCGGGCGGCAGTCAAAATGAACCCAAAGAATGTCCACTGATGCTAAAACACTAAACTATGATTTTGGTTTTATTAAGAACAAATTGATTGACAAAGTCAGAATAAATTCAATAAATCTCTTTGGGGCACCATCAAAAAGATGCCTTGGTAGTTTAAGGGTTAATACATCTCAATAAGTTTTCTTTTTTTTAAATTACTTTCAAATCTGCTCCCTCAGAAACTTAGCCTCTATTGCACAAACACGTGTGATTTATACAGTAGGCAGCTTGGTTATAACTTTATTTTATGGCACTTAAATGACCTTTTCTCTGTAAGTACATGGCAAAATGGTAAGACAGCAATAACATGCAGTTAATATTCCATAATAACTCAAATAAACACTATTCCATTTCCACCCGTCGTTGACTGTATTCACCCCAGTAAAGTAGGAATACTTAGCAAGTCTTTTATATTTGGTTTGAGACAAGAGGGGCTAAGTGTGCAGCACTAAATACATGATTATCTTAAACTCTCCAAAACAGACTCACTCACTGCACTCAAACAAACATGCACACACTTCAGCCAAACAAGAAAGTTAAGATCAAACGTTTATTGTCAGTAAGTGGGTGTATGTGTGTGTGTGTGTGTGTATGTTACTATGCAGTTCAACTGATGCCAAGCTTGCATCCACTGACCACAGAAGTGAAGCAGTGAAACCGACCGCAGCAACAGCTTTCAGTCCTTAAACGTTGAAACCGTGAATGTCTGTTTACAAGACAGAGCAATAATCATTTTTGCATGAAAACACAAGCGAGGAGCAGACTGCTCATAAATCTCAACCTAAGACATGCCGTGTCTCTAATGCTCTATGCAGACATGTTGTGGCTGCTCATCGTGTGTGCGTGTGTGTGTATGTCTGAGTGCGCGCAAAGCACACACTGGGCCAGATGTAGACGTGCTATGAATGATGATGTCTTCACAGGAAGTGTATCATTGCGTTACAAGTAAATACGATTACCTCCAAACACTCCACACCGTCCCCGTTCTCGATAAACACCATACATGCATGAAGACACTTGAACCGACCTAGTTGTGGCATTAGGAGGTGTCATGACCTCTCTCTGATTCAGAATGACATTCCAATTAGACTGTGCTTGCCAAGGAGCAAAAAGTCCCGATCTGACTGGAGACGTAAACAAGGGGTAACGGAACCCCCCCCCCCCGACCCCCACCAATTTTCTGCAGTTCCTTTTTTTTCCGACCAATGGTTAATACCACAATTTATCTTCTTAAGTATGTGATGTGTCTTTTTCATCCAGAAGCTCGGAGAAGTGAGGCAGCCAAGCCACAGTGGACGCCAGACAGCTAATGTAGGCAAAGAAAACAGTGTAC
>JACXGI010019547.1:0-12006 GCA_016801175.1 Esox masquinongy
GACTCTGTTGGACTGAATGCCACACTGTCTCCAGATATATCTGTATGAATAAAGATAATTGCCGGCACTGCGATTTTGTCTCCTCTTAATCTCTTCTCATTAACCAACTCGGGGAAGTACTTTAGGTCGGTACTTCAATACCTAGGTACTTTAGGTCGGTACTTCAATACCTAGGTATTTTAGGTCGGTACTTCAATACTCGACCTAAATTGTACTCAAGTAAAAGTTGAAGTACCACCTGAAAAAAGCTACTCAAGTAAGAGTAAAAGAGTACTTGGTCAAAAAAAGTACTTGAGTACTAGTTACATATTTTGGTCAAGACATTATAACGCCATAGTAACAACAAGGAAAAATTATTTAAGAAAATACAAATGCAAACTGCATTTTTAATGTTTGAATAGGCATGTTTTCCAGAGCCCATAGCAATGCAGAATAGAGTACAGTCGTTATACTGTACTTGTACTTGTTCAATGACAAAACAGTTGAATCTAAAAAAAAAAAATAGCTATTATAGTAGGATTTAGCTGGCTAAGTAGCGCGAGCCGGTTCGCTAACCTTACCTGTATGTGCTTGCAGAGCTATGATGATGAGTTTTTGAAAGCATAGATGGTTGCGTCTTTGGGAATGAAAAGACAACATTTCATGATGACTGTTGCCTATTTTAAATTTAAATTGAAACATGTCGTGCAACTGTGGCCAGGGATTGGAATTTCCCTTGTCAACGTCCTCCAATTGATAACTGTCCATGTCGGTGTCTGTTATTCCATTAGCTATGTCTGTGCTCGCACTCCGATGCAGATTTAAAGGAGCGGGAGGGAACACCCAAACTCAAATCAAATCACGAAACGAAAAAACTCAATATTTTTTGACAAACGACTGAAGACAAAATTGTTACGAAAGAGTAGATGAAATGTAATGGAGTAAAGAGTACGATTTATTTAAACATAAATACTTGAGTAAGAGTAAAGAGTACAGCCCCCAGAAAGAAACTAGAAAAGTACTCGTTCCTCAGAAACTGTACTCTTTTACTCATTTGCGTTACTTGTAACGTGTTACTACCCACCCCTGACGAGCAGCCTTAATTGTAGTAATGTCTTGCTTTAATATATAATCAGTTATTGTCATAGGGTTTTATACAATGTGGCCCAAAGTTTCTTGTGTCTGTGGTCGATGCCATGTTTGCAGAGTGCTTGTGCAGGCCATAGTTGATGGTACAGCCTTCACCTGCATCATGCTGTAATGGGCACTCTGAAACAGCATGGCCACGAGATGGTTGCATAGAACTTTGCCTGCTGCACAGCTGCATGATGATCCACTCAACTGAACAGGCTCTGCGCCAGCTTGGAAAACAATTACACAGTGAAGACAGAAACATGTCAGACAAAATGTGTGTGCATGTGTCTCACCAAAAATAAACATTTTTGTTTCATGTAAGATTCATGTAAAAGAAAATTCTGGTTGTAACTGCCAAATACAAATGGTATGGAACAGCTTTACAAAAGACCCAAGTTCATAGTGAGTCTGAGAAAATCTGCAACCGCAGTAAAATATTTAAACCCCTTCCACTATTAACATAGTTGCTTCAATATTTTGTGCCAAGCAGGCAGGATAATATTAGATTTAGAGTTTACACGTAAATCCAAAAGTATATGGGTAATCAGAGCTACTACATTACTTTCGAAAATAATCTAAACCTAAATTAGACTAATAGTGGTAGGGGGTTAAAACTATCTTAACGTTTTGTCCTTAAGCTCATAAGGTAACCTGTTATGAGTGGGGCACTACTCGCTTCCGCATCGACCTGAGACATCTACACCTGACGACAACCACCCTGTTTACGATGTTAGACACTAACAGAACAGTACAGTCATCATCGCTAACGCTACATCCTCAAACACTACAAGGCTTGCATGTACACTTATACAATGTATTATTAACATTCAAAGAAATCTCAAAGTCATACAACACTGAGCTAAGATAACTAAGGATGTTTTACTGATGCTGAACTAGCATAACATTACCATAACGTCATAGTTGTAGATAACATTTTCAAAGAAGAATTTATATCTTCGCTCCAGGTTTGAAGGAGCTGTGGAGGAATGTTGCTCCACTAAACGAACGACACCTGGGGATGTCAATCTTGGAAGTTTGACCAAGGACGTTGTGAAATTTGATCCATATGTCTCGCTTTCCATTGGTGGAAGTGAATGAACACAAGAAACGCTGGACCGGAAGTACGTTCTATAGGCATGAAAATGGCCTATTGTTGCTTATATATTAGGTTTGGTCAAACAACTCAGAATGCATGTTCGTTTTTCTTTCTTTTGCAGAGAACACCAGGTTGTAACACCATTTTCCAGCAGCAAATGGAATCAAGGGAGTGTCTGGTCGGACACAACGTAGCTAGATAAAGTTGGCTTATCGTCTGGACCAAAGACTTTGGAGAAACCTTCCTAAAACGTATCTGCACTCATAAAAATAAAATAAGAACATTGAATGATTTTCTATGTTGAATAATTGTTTCCCCATCATGATCAATCTAGTAATGTACACATGGCTTTCCTTGACTATCTAGCCAACTAGATAAATTTGGTATCTAATGTAACCTTACATGTAGAAAATAGGAGTGGGCGATATAGCCAAAATTATCACAATGTAAGTACAGTTGTGCTCATAAGTTTGCATACCCTGGCAGAAACTGTGACATTTTGGCATTGATTTTGAAAATATGACTGATCATGCAAAAAATATATTTTATTTAAGGATAGTGATCATATGAAGCCATTTGTTATCACATAGTTGTTATCACTGCTTGCCAACAAAATAGTGTTTTTATCAGTTACTTGGCAGTATAGTGTAGTGGATAGGGTACCATTATTCTGTATAATCCACATGTCCAAAAAATGAAACTTCACCTCACTATAATCCATAGTAAATGTCAGATTGCTATTAAAGCTATTTAATAAAGTCAAAAAATCTTAGAACATTTTAGAAAAGTGGCTATTGTGCTGAGGGTTACAGACAAATTTTTCCTCAAATAAACCAACAAACAGGTTGGCATAGTTGGGCGCGCAGATAGAACCCATACTCGTACCCGAAGTTTGTAAGAAGAAATCTCCATTAAAGTTGAAATAATTCTTCTTCATAACCAAATTAGCTAGATCTATGATAAACTGATTGGGCGGAACGGATGTGTGGTCCCGATTCTGGAGATAAAAACCTAAGGCCTCTAAGCCCCCATCATTGGGTATGTTAGTATAAAGACTGGCAAGATCCAAAGTCACCAAAAGAACATCATCCGGCAAATTTGTAAGTGTTGAAATCTTATTAATGAAATCAGTGGAATCTCTAATATATGCGGGTAAAGTTTGAACATATGGCTTAATAAAGAAGTCAACAAACTCTGACAATGGAGCCAATAATTAATTGGTCTGAGCTACTATAGGGCAACCTAGAGGATCTGATAAGGATTTATGTATTTTAGGCAGTGTCTTCTCCGACGCACCGGTCGATTTGCAGGTGTGCAAAAGTTTTGTACTTTCATTACTAGTTAATATAAAATAACAACATGGTAAAACTTTTTTTTGGATCCTCCTGTAAATTAAATACTTGCAATAACTGATCATTTTCTCCTTCTATTTAGAATTTGTAGTGCAAAGTAAACATAAAAATTACATTCAAGTGAAATATAGCAGCAAACAAAATGAAGGCCAACAATATGAATATAGAACATCAAGTATAAATAATACACTTTCAAGAACCAGCCATAAGAGCAAACAAAATAAATAAATGGCAAAAATAGGAATATAAAATACCAAAAGTAAAATAATCAAAGTGCAACAAACAAAATAGACAGCAGCAACAATATTTCAGTGTTTGTTTTACAGTTTTTGCCTTGTGCTGCCTTTCAGGGGTTTGGTATATAGGTTGAGGTCCAGGAATACAAGCTGGTCAACCCTGTCTGGTTTTAATGATGACCTAAGACCTAACAATGTTCCCACTTGAGCTGAACGCCCGCTCTGATGGGGCACTTGTGGCCGGGTTTTGCACAAGTATTTCTTTGCTAACCTGGCCACTAGTGGGAAATCTGCATCGTGCTGCCACCACCATTCCAGGGGGTTGCTACCTGAATCAGGCTCTGCTGTTTGGAGGTAGTTGTTGAACTCCCTTTCAATGGACTCTCTGCTTGACTGAGGAGTGGCTTGGTCTTGCACTGCTGGTTTTTTGAAGTAGTTGCCCAAACTTTTTTTTTGCTTCTTAGCAGGAAGCTCTAGCTTATTTCTAGCAATTGGTGGAATGGAGACTCTCTCTTCTAATGGTACTTGTTTAGACACTAGCCTCTCAAATTCTGCAGCAGCTTTCGTCTCCATGTAGTCCACACTCTCTTCTTTAATATAAGTGGTTTTGAACCGAGGGTCAAGCAGCTTCTCTGTGGTTTCGTCATCAAACTTCTCTTAAGTTATTGAGAATAGCATCTTTGATGGACTTGGTGTGAAATGTAATCATGCTGTCGCTTGAGAACTTGGTAATTAAAAAGATGGAGCACGGGTTTCACGAAATACACTTGTGTAGTGCTCCCCAGAAGAGGCATCTATAAACTCCCTGAGAGGGCTGAGTGTCGTGTTGATAGATTCCAGAATGTCCATGTCCTGCCAGCATAAGGACAGATGTTGTGTCTTCTTGTCTGCTTGTAGGACCTGTGTCAGAGCTTTCTCCTGCTCAATGACCCTTTCAATTATCTGTTGTCAAAATCCCCATCTGGTGGGGGTCCCTGTGATCAGTTGTGAGCAGGCAAGCCCAGCTCTGTTTGAGCCTTGGCCAGCTCCCGTCTTTTCTTCCAAGAATTAAAGGCACCTATAAACTTCTTGCAGACATCAACTGCATGCTCCACTTGTGGTAGTTAACACCTCACTTTGTTAAATTGATTAACAAAGTGAGGTGTTACCAGTCTAAATATACAGTCCCACACAGTCTGTGCAAAAACCAAGCCAAGATGTCCAAGGAACTCTCCCATAACCTCTGAGAATTCTGTTAAGGCATAAATCTGGGGTTATAAATTAAAAACATTAAAAGTTTTGAGGAGCACAGCGGGCTCAATCTTTGTGAAATGGAATTTAAAGCAGGACCAAACAAATGAGATGGCTCAGCAAAATTGCAAAGTTAATGGTTAACAGAATCCCAAAAGGAAGAAGTTGGTCTACAAACAGAAAATATTGCATAACCCTTAACAGGAGCCAACTGTTTTCTCCAAATGCCTGGCCTGGTTTTGTAGGCAGAGACACAAGTCCAATTAACCACAACAGGTGCAACCAATTGTTCTCTGCCCATTCTCACCAGCCAGGATGGGGATGTCTGCAGGGTCCAAAAGCCTCCAGGCCGCCCAAACGCTCACTGAGTTTACTACAGTAACTGAATGTTGTTTGATGTTATTTTGAGTATACTATCTCAATGTTGTTATAATTCGGCATAAGCTAACAGCATGAAAGCTGAATGTTCTGATCTATAGTTAATGCCCATGAAAATTCAATACATCGGCATGTCCGGCCACCCATACAGATGACCCTTGCATTACAGCAAACATAATAGCCTATTTTGTGTTTTAGGGAATGTCTTTGAAGAAAAATGTAACTTACACACTGCTCTTGCCAGTATCATTTCAGTTCATTCAGCTTACATTTTGGCCTGTTGGCCTTTTTCAGAGCTTCAGGCAGTGTCTGGCTAGAACAAATCAAATGTGTTATGTCTTATTTCTAAAGAGCAGACTGCTGATAAAGGCAGACAGCAAGCCACCAGTGTTTGTCCCTACAAGGCTGAACCTCCCAGAAGTAGGAGCAAAGATGAGAGATAACCAGACAGGTGATAGCATAGATCCAGGGAAAAGGGAGCAAACAATCGTAGTATGTCTAGTACAACGCCATTCATATTGACTACTACATCATCCTTTGCAATTCATATGATATATCACAAATATAAATCTTAGCATTTTGTTGTGCTTGAAATCCTAACTTGCATGTTAAAGAAAGGAATACAGTCTGATACTGTATATGCCTAGTTGACAGGCATATCAGAGTTGTGGGTACAGTGAATTGGGATTAAGGTTGTCCTTACATGGACACCATATGTGTCTATTATTTTAGACACCGAAACATTGTAAACTTTGTCTTTTCCCATAACGTACTGGAGGGCATATACATCCAAGAAATACAAACTAGGATGTTCTGGCCGATAGAAAACTTGTCACACGTACTGTAAATATTGGATGTACCATTCGCTATTCCTTTTTGTATTTCATCAACTGTGTATTCACATACATGCTCTGTGAACGCGCATACTGCCTGGAGGTAGCATAAGTCTGTGAAAAGGAGAATAAATAATTTATCAGATGTAAGCTACAATGGCAGTTAGTGATGACAGCAAAATGCCAATCCCTCCATTGCATACAACAGCATGCACTTTGAAAACTGCAAAGCGAAAAAAAATAGGTCGATAAAGCAAGGGCAAAAACAAGAATAAATAGCTGGAGGCAGGTTGTTCTATCATAGAGCTCCACTAGTGTGGAATGCTGTCTGTCAAATTTTGGTATTTTGTTTTACGCAAAGATATTCTTTTGAAAACTCTGCTGGCTAACAGCAACATAAAAATTATCAGCTAACCGGCTAAGTCGTATAGTAAGATTTATTAGATTAGCTTACTAGAGCTAGTTCCCAGAAGCACTATAAGCTAACACTGGTGAGGTTCTATTCAGTTGTGTAACTGGCTAATGTGATGGCAATTTCAAAAGTCCATACAGTTTACGAAAATGGTAGGTAAGACAGGAAAACTATATTGCACAATCAACAGCTTTATTACTTGCAAAGGAGAGAGTACACAGTCACAAAGTAACCGTGGAGAGTCTCTAAATTTATACAGGACAATAATCAGTACTTATACAGAAAAGGGGTGTGGTTAGATACTGCACAGCTGTCCAATGTCAACAATACATGTTCCCTTTGTTCCATCAATATCTAGGTTTCACCCAAAACGGCAGGCTGTCTTCCCACCTTATCCCAAGGAAATAAGGACACTGTAGGTAACCTTTTCAACTCAGAAGGGACACACACCATCTGGAGAAAGAACAAATACACTGATGGTTTCAACAGAAAAACATTCAGTGATGACCATAAACTGATACCAGATTCCCCTCTCCCACATTCCTTTTCTTATCTAAACATTCAGTACTTTAACTATCCTTCATACATTTATAGAATTAAGAATACATCAGTTCAACAATTTCCATGACACTAATCACACTTAACACAATTTACATCAATATATATTAGTCTAAAGAAACATGTATAACAAAATGGCTAATGTTTCTTACCCGTGTTGTTGCTATTGCATTTAGCTGGTGTTGATTAATTTTCAGTTCACTGTGTCTAAAAATGTCATCAGATCGCGCGTTCATGTGATTAGGAAAGAGAAACCCAGCTGTAAATCAAACTCAGGCTAGGGGAGAGGTGGAGTAGAGGGAAGAACTTGGGGTGCTGTTTCTCACATTTTAATTATTTTCCAAACCCTACCTACGACAGCTTTAAGTTTTCAAGATCTATTGTTTAACTTAGCTTTAGTTATTATGATCAGTCCATCTACAATACTGTTCAAAAGTTTGGGGTCACTTGCCAATTTCCTTGTTTTTGAAAGAAAAGCAAATTTTTTGTCCACTAAAATAACATCAAATGACTATTGTTGATGGAAAAGGCAGATTTTTAAGGGAATAACAACATAAGCGTACAGAGGCCCGTAATCAGCAACCATCACATCTGTGTTCCAATGGCACATTGTGTTTGCTAATCCAAGTTTATTATTTTAAAAGGCAAATTACATAACCCTTTTGCAATTATGTTAGCACAGTTGAAAATTGTTGTGCTGATTAAAGAAGCCATAAATGTGCCCTTCCTTAGACTAGTTGAGTATCTGGAGTATCAGCAAATGTGAGTTCAATTATAGGCTCAAAATGGCCAGAAAGAAAGAACTTTTGACTGAAAGTTGTCAGTCTATTCTTGTTTGAGAAATGAAGACTATTCCATGCAAGAAACTGAAGATCTCATACAATGCTGTGTACTGCTCCCTTCACAGAACAGCGCAAACTGGGTCTAACCAGAATAGAAAGAGGAGTGGGAGGCCCTGGTGCACAACTAAGCAAGAGGACAAATACATTAGAAGGTCTAGTTTGGGAAACAGACATCTCACAGGTCCTCAAATGGCAGCTTCTTTAAATAGACTTAAACTTAGGAGGACATGAGGTCTTGGCCCACACCTGAGGAGTACCAGGCTTGAAAGACCCGTTGCTGTCCCTGTCCAAAGTCCTCCTGGTTGTGTTGCAGATCAAGACGATACCTCACGATTTCAGCTGCCACTGTGCTGACACCTCCCCCTCCCCGTGTTGTCCCTGTCCTTGTCTATCTGGTCATGCTTCCGACCTGGACTAAGTTTAAATAGACTCTGGACTCAGCCCACATGCATTTATTAATTATTACAATTTGTACTCTTAATATGTTCACCCGGCACAGCCAGAAGAGGACTGGTCACCCCTCTGAGCCTGGGTCCTCTCTAGGTTTCTTCCTAAATTTCAGTCTTTTTAGGGAGTTTTTCCTAGCCACTGAAATTCAACACTCTGTTGTTTGCTCCTTGGGGTTTAAGGCCGGGTGTTTTGTAAAAGTACTTTGTGACAACTGCTGATGTAAAAAGGGCTTTATAAATAAATTTGATTGATTGATTGATAGTACCTGCAAAAAACACCAGTTTCAACGTCAGCAGTGAAGAGACAACTCCGGGATGCTGGCATTCTAGGCAGAGTTGCAAAGAAAAAGCCATATCTCAGAATGGCCAATAAAAAGAACAGACTAAGATGGGCAAAAGAACAGACACTGGACAGAGGAAGATTGGAAAAAATGTGTTATGGACAATCATTGTTTGAGGTGTTCACAAAGAAGAACATTCATGAGACGCAGACCAAATGAAAAGATGCTGGAGGAGTACTTGACACCATCTGTCAAGCATGGTGGAGGTATTTTCATGCTCTGGGGGTGCTTTGGTGGTGGTCAAGTGGGAGATTTGTACAGGGTAAAAGGGATCATGCCATACCCTGTGGATGGCACTTGAATGGAGACAATTTCCAAAGTGTGAAAATTGTCTCCATTTAACCACCATCCACAGGGGGTGAAATCTCTTCAGATAACCTCAACAAATGAACAACTAGAATGCCAAAGGTCTGCAAGGCTGTAGGTGCTGCAAATGAAAGATTCTTTGATGAAAGCAGCGAGTTTAAAGGATACAATTATTATTTCATTTAAAAATAATTATTTCTATTTTTGTCTAACTATATTTCTTATTCATTTTGCTATATGCCTATTCACTCATTTCATGTGTTTTCATGCAAAAAAGGACATTTCTAAGTGACCCCAAACTTTTTAACAGTAGTTTATTTATTAGTCAAACCAATAATTGTATATTCAGCATTGCACAGTTATTTTAAAACATTTCAGTTCTGCTCCTACACCCCACATGTAAGTGCAAGCCCAACTCTGACGGGATCTCCTCGTTACAGGACCAGTTAGCTAATGTGTTTCTGAGAAGTGTCCGTCTGGTTCATGGCATTCATGGCGTTCAGAAACCTGAAGCAGGTGATGAAAGTGCAAATCTAGGATCATGTCTCCCCCAACTATATAGTTGCGTTAATTTGAATGTAAATGTCCGAACTGATCCCAGGTCAGTACTTTCACTTAAGTAAAATGATTTCAGAAATATCTGCAGACTATGGTTTGGTTTTCCTGACAGACTCTAAGCCTGATTGTTGACTAAAAGTCATGTTCAATGGAGATTCTCACGTACACACAGATGTCTGAAAATGGAGTGTACAAATACTTCATGGAGTCACAGCTAATGCTTAACAACCTCCCCTATGCATGAATTGACATTAACGCAGTGTACTGTGTAGGAGAAAACCATATCTGAGGTCCTCCGATAAAAGACCCATTTTGAGTTGTCAAAGGCCATATTGCCCATAGCGTGTGAAACATAACTGGAATTTGGTTTGTGTGCTGTTTTATTAAAAAAAGCGGCTGCGGTGACAGGTGATTCAGTTCTGATGGAATAGCAGCTCTGTCAGTCACAATGGTTGTAGAAAGTACCGATGAAGGCCAATGGTTATAGGAAGTAAAGCTTATAGTGTCAGTGGTTACAGGAAGTGGAGGTGAAGGTTACTGGTAAAGACCAATAACCTTCACCTCCACAAGTTTTAGAAATATGAAAAGATTTAGGTCTCAGTGGTTACAAACAGTAAAGATGATGGCAACACTGGTTATAGGGCTTAAATAAGCAAGCCTCAGTGGTTGCAAGAACTAAAGATTCAGAGGTGTGGTTTGATTCTTTCTTTTCTGGGTACAGACCTTTCTCATGTCTTCTGTTGTAGATGCAGACTGCCTGATGTTCATATGCCTTCTGGTATGCAGGTGCTGGTCATATAATTAGAATATCATCAAAAAGTTGATTTTTTTTCAGTAATTCCATTCAAAAAGTGGAACTTGCATAATGTTTACATTCATTCCACACAGACTGATATATTTCAAGTGTTTATTCCTTTTAATTTTGATGATTATAACTGACAACTAATGAAAACCCCAAATTCAGTATCTCAAATTAGAATATTGTGAAAAGGTTCAATATTGAAGACATCTGGTGCCACACTCTAATCAGCTAATTAACTCAAAACACCTGCAAAGGCCTTTAAATGGTCTCTCAGTCTAGTACTGTAGGCTACACAATCATGGGGAAGACTGCTGACTTGACAGCTGTCCAAAAGACGACCATTGACATTCTTGCACAAGGAGGGCAAGAAACAAAAGGTCATTGCTAAATGACTGGCTGTTCACAGAGCTCTGTGTCCAAGCACATTGATAGAGAGGCGAAGGGAAAGAAAAGATGTGGTAGAAAAAAGTGTACAAGCAATAGGGATAACCGCACCCTGGAGAGGATTGTGAAACAAAACCCATTCAAAAATGTGGGGGAGATTCACAAAGAGTGGACTGCAACTGTAGTCAGTGCTTCAAGAACCACCACGCATAGACGTATGCAAGACATGGGTTTCAGCTGTCGCATTCCTTGTGTCAAGCCACTCTTGAACAAGACACAGCGTCAGAAGCGTCTCGCCTGGGCTAAAGACAAAAAGGGCTGGACTGCTGCTGGGTGGTCCAAAGTTATGTTCTCTCATGAATTTTGCATTTCCTTTGGAAATCAAGGTCCCAGAGTCTGGAGGAAGAGAGGAGAGGCACAGAATCCACATTGCTTGAAGTCCAGTGTAAAGTTTCCACAGTCAGTGATGGTTTGGGGTGCCATGTCATCTGCTGGTGTTGGTCCACTGTGTTTTCTGAGGTCTAAGGTCAACGCAGCCGTCTACCAGGAAGTTTTAGAGCACTTCATGCTTCCTGCTGCTTACCAACTTTATGGAGATGCAGATTTCATTTTCCAACAGGACTTGGCACCTGCACACAGTGCCAAAGCTACCAGTACCTGGTTTAAGGACCATGGTATCCCTGTTCTTAATTGGCCAGCAAACTCGCCTGACCTTAACCCTATAGAAAATCTATGGGGTATTGTGAAGAGGAAGATGTGATACGCCAGACTCAACAATGCAGAAGAGCTGAAGGCCACTATCAGAGCAACCTAGGCTCTCATAACACCTGAGCAGTCCCACAGACTGATCGACTCCATGCCACGCCGTATTGCTGCAGTAATTCAGGCAAAAGGAGCCCCAACTAAGTATTGAGTGATGTACATGCTCATACTTTCATGTTCATACTTTTCAGTTGGCCAACATTTCTAAAAATCCTTTTTTTGTATTGGTCTTAAGTAATATTCTAATTTTCGGAGATACTGAATTTGGGATTTTCATTAGTTGTCGGTTTTAATCATCACAATTAAATGAAATAAACATTTGAAATATATCAGTCTGTGTGTAATGAATGAATA
>JACXGI010019548.1:0-12031 GCA_016801175.1 Esox masquinongy
TGTCAGTCCTACCACACAGTGTCAGTCCTACCACACAATGTCAGTCCTACCACACCGACTCAGACCTTTGTGTTTGTGAGCAAATGTGCATGTGCGCATGTGAATATGCGTGTGTCTACGGATATGTGTGTGTGTGTGTGAGTGTGTGTGTGAGTGCGTGCATGTGTGTGTTCAGCCTGCCGCTCTGAGTGTTTGATGTAGACTGCAGTGAGCTTTTGAACTCCTTGTTTCCATGGGGACACTGATTGCTAACAAAAGCGGGTGAGGACTGGGTTAAACAGAGGGAGATATCCTCTCTCTCCTCAGCCTGGATGATGATGAACATTTAAATGACAGACTTGAATTTCACTGAAAGTTCATGATTGAGTGGTGAGAGTTTAACCAGATCATGTCTGAAACATAATGTGATTGTCGGTTAAAACAAATCTATAAAAAAGAGAGCAAAACTGATAGAATGGAGATGGAGAGATCAATGAAAGAGGGGAGAAATGTAATTGGATGGAACGAAGCAGTGACAGATGAATTCATGCTGAGAGCTATTATGACATCCTAGTTTGATTGATATTCCTGTTGGGAGTGGGTCACAGAATGAGAGAGGTGGGAAGAAAGAAAGGGGGCCTGTTTGGATCATCATTTAGATAATCACAGCTACAGCAACACTTTGATCTGGCTGCTTCTAATCAGGGTCAGGGCAGGTGTGTGCGTGCCCACACAGACACAAATAAAGACACACACACACACACTTGGGATAAACCGGCTGTGAGCCCTGGATAGAACACGGTCAGACAGCTTGTTTAGGAAAGGACAATCCAATAAGTGGACCACAAGATGTCAATAATATATTTATATAAGGCCATGTTCACAAAGAGGGAGAAAGAGAGAGAGACAGAGAGTTTCTAGTTGTCAGTGAGTGTAGGCAGAGAAAATCAGTGTTGTTGAAAATAATTATTCTTTATTGATGAAGAGAGGGGGCAGAGAGAGTGAACAGCTTATGTTCTATGAAAGATTGAAGCTCAGTGGTTGATGTAATAATCTGAATTGATTAAATTATATGATTAGATTTATCTTTCTATTGGTATATTTGTAAACACATTGAAATGAGGATTCTATAAAGCTGCACTGGATATAAAGTAAGTGGCTTGAATTACATATATTTTCAATAATGTATAATGCCCACAAATAAGCCCACAAATAAAATGTTAAACACAAAAAGTGACACTCCTTTGGGTGTCTTCTTGCAGGGATACCTGTTGGTACAGATGCTTCCATCTTGACTTATCTAGACCTGCCATTTGAATACCCTGTCCTGTAAGCCAGTGAACATGGCCAAGTCTCCTGAAAATCCCGACCACATATTCAAACTCATAGGCCACGCCCACCCCATGTGGTTGTCAACTGAGCAGCCCACTACCAGAATGAATAACTCTCATACCACATGAACAGTTTAAGGGGAACTCGGAACACTGAATAGCAAATCGACAAGTCATTTATATCTAGAAGTATACAGGTCTGAACAGCAACCATTCAGAACATAGGCAAAATATCTAATTCACACATACACACACACACACACACACACACACATACATACATACAGACATACATACAGACAAACACACAGAGGCAAGCGGCTAATCCTGCTGTAATTGAGTGGTAATTGTGTTAGGCTTGTGTGTGAATCCAATCTGATTTGGTATATCTCATTTGATTAGCTGTAGCGATGTAGACGCGGGGTGTGTGTGTGTGTGTGTGTGTGTGTTAGCTGGTAGGATATGATATTGAATTCATCACCCTCACTAAGGCGTGACTGACTTTGTCTTTTCAAGCTTGATGCAGCTGCTAACTGGCTGAGACAGGCGACTGGATGGACTATTATGTTGCTAAAGCTGCCTGAGGGATATATGTATGTACAACCATAGTAATTGTTATCCGCGAGCTAATTGTTTTCACTGCTTTTTCTTTGTAATTAAGTTATACAGTGTCCTCTGTAATTTACCAGTTTGGATTTGAAATCAAACATTTACTATGAGGTGAAGTAGAGATTCTCAGCTTTTATTTTAGAGTATTTGAGCACATATTGGTTTTAAAATTCAGACATTGATAACAACAGTATTTATATACTGTCTCCTATTTCAGTGGACCAAAAATATGGGACAGATTAACATAATATGCAAATTATCCACTTATATTTAGTGTTCGTTCCATATTCTTTGCAGGCAATAACTGCCTGAAGTCTATGACCAACTGACCCCATCAGATACTGGATGTTCTCTGGTCATGCTCTAGCAGGTCTGTATTGCAGACATCTTCCGATGTCATTTGTTTTGACACCTTTTTGCCTTAGGTCTCATGATCAATTGAACTTAAGTCGATTTGGCTAGCAAGAACCTTTTCTGAAAAGCTGTCTAGTGGTTACGGAAGTATGTTTTTTGTCATAGTCTTACTGTGTCAAACAATGTGTTAGGAGGCATTGCTTGTTCTTAAGCAGACAAGATGTTTCTGTTCACCTCTCAATTAGCCAAATATACCCAAACTATACCATCTTTTTCTCATCTGTCCACAATATCTGTCCTTTTTTCAGAATTCTGCAGGCTTTGTTAGCACAGTTTAAGCTTGCTATCTGATAGTTCATCTGGTAAAGTCTTCTGCAGATGGTAATGGTTTACACATCCACACTTACCTACTGGAGAGTGGTCCTGATCAGTTTTCTTTATTTTGATGAGCATTTCTTGTTCATCCACTGTAGAGGTCTTCCTTAGCCTATTGTAAATCCCACACTTTACAATTGTTGTGCACACCAGTGCTTTCCTTCTAGGTAATTATGTTCCAAACCATTTTGGGAAGCCTAACCTTTTGGCTAAGTTTCTGAATTAATATCTTCAGAAATATGGATGAGATTTTTCTGCCTCTTAATGGCTTCCTTGAAATTCATCGACATGTTTGGTCATCAGCTTTACAGACGCGAATAGCAGACTCCAAAGGCAGATGCAAAGCTTAGAATCAAGAATAAACATTGACAGCTCACATATACCTGCAAAAATATTGTGATGAAACATATTTGAACATTCAGAAACACTTAAAATTAGTGATGGCCATTACCGTTTTTCTAGCAGCAGGATATTATGCTAGCAGCGCTAACTCAGATTTTCTTTTTAAAAATAAAAGTCATCAATGAAATATATAAGGCAATATAGTTAACAGTCCAGTCTGTCATTTTCTGTTTAATGTCCATTCCAATGTTTTTCTTGTTCTTTTTTACAGACTAGATTGTTAACTGTATTGCCTTATAAATGTCAATGATGGTTTATATTGTGATAAAGAAAATCTGTGTGCTGCCAGCATAATTTCATGCTGCTAAAATAATGCAAATGAAGCCTCGTTTGGCCATCACTACTTAAAATAAGGTGCCTATATCTATAAAATGGGTTTTCATATCAAATACAATTTAAGAATGACAGTAATAGTTTGAATTCAAATCCAAACGTTTGGAGTATATAGCCCAAAAATGAAAATACATTCTGGCCTATATAATAACTATGGAGGGCACTGTATATAAATGCATAACCAATGTAAATGCAACTGTTCAGAAATTAAAACATTGCTTTGTGTTCTCTCCTTTCGGTGTCAGGGAATTTGATTGTACTGTATCTAGTAGTGAAGAAAACTACTTTGAAAGTCACAGTATGGTGATGTTGCTCATTCTGTGTTCCAACCTCACAAGGAGTTGAAAGGAATGTTAAATTTTTTCCAGAGAATGTGGTTAATCCTAAGAAAAAGGTCGGCCAAGTCCGTCTCTCCAAACATGGACAGAAAGCTGGACAGCATTGTCCAAATTCCCTGTGGCAGAAATCAAGGATTATTTAATGGAATCTTTGCCCAGAGGCTCTGGATGAAGTAAGTGGTTGTGAAGGTAGAATGTCTGGATTGACAGAGATCGCATCAACACTTCTGTCTTTATCTCTCTCTTTTCTCTCTCTGTCTCTCCCACTTGCTCTCTTTCGCTTTATCTCTTCTCCCTTTTGTATCACTGACTAGAAGTTCTCTTCATCAGTAAATTGACATACTCTGTGTAAAGGAACTTCAGAAACTTGATCCTTCCACTAAATGGTTTTGACACAAAGAGAAATAACTGTTGAGGAGGGCCCATTTTCACTGTTCAAGGAATCCAGTAGATGTGGAGCTGTGGAGTTTTTGACTTGTAAATATCTAAAAACAAATGTAATATGACTGCATATTACATGTAATATGACTGCATATTATAACTTTTCATTTCCTCATGAAAAACAGAACCTTTGTTGGAAGCACGGTACAAGATGTTGCATCCGAAGAATTATGGGGTCTCTGGAGTTATACCACTAACACAGCTGAATAAAAATGGTTAGTCTAGCAAATTCTTTTTACACATTGGCAATAACAACTTGTGACTGGTCTATATTCAAAGTGGTCCATTAACAATGAGGTCCATTAGTGGTCCATCAACTTTTCACTGTAAAGGTAATGTGATGAAATCCTTACACTGTCATTGGTGCAGCCCATCCCATAACAAGTATTTGCTGTGCAATCCAAGGGCCGGGCATCAGGCCCAACACTCAGAACTGCTACTAACAGTGTAGCAACTAAAAGATTTTAAAAAGTATGTCTTTCTTTCTCTAACAAAGGGAATATATATGTATTCCTAGATATTTCAAATGGGAAATGATTGGTATTCTTTAGGTGAAGACAGAATCATCCACTGGAGTCTTCCGAGGCAGTAGTACAGTTTTGTTAAACAATTTTTTTTAGGTTGAGATGAGGCCCAGGCAATCCATCAATTGCAAGAGGTTACACGGATTAGTTTGAAATTTAACAGATTTCATGTCCAGGTAATGACTGGTACCTTGTTTAATAGTCAGATCAGAGAATCTTTTTCCTTATCCTCTCAGAGTCCTTCAGACTGTGTCCGTCGAACCACTCTACCAGAAAGGCCTAATTGATGGAGTGCTGCAGTTGTCTTTCTGGTAAGTTCTCCCATATCTGCAGAGAAACTCTGAAGCTCCATTAGAGCATTGGGTTCTTAGTCATCTCCCTGACCAAGGCCATTCTCGCTTGGTTGCTCAGTTTGCTCTAGGAAGAGTCTTAGTGGTTCCAAACTTCTTCAAATTCACAATGATGGAGCCCAGTGCTGTGAACTTTCCATGCCTCAGCCTTTTTTTTGCTTTGTCATTATGGGATATTGGGTTTAGATCGATGGCGATTCTTTATAAATGTATTTTCTTAATGTTTGAGCAATGATAAGTGGGGCACCAATGTCATTGCGCTTTGTTTCAATTGCGCAGTTGTATCTTGCTTCTATGTGTTTTCTTGTTCTCTTGCAATTGAATGCCTTTGACTCGGTTGGTATTTAAACGTAGAATTGGTTCCCAGGTAGTTAAAGAACAGTTGCAAAAAAAAAAAATCAAGAAAGAACAAACTGAACACAAGAATGCACTAGGTTGAGAGATTTTCTATCACTGCTGCCGGGCAGACCAGTGCTAGATGACTTGTTACTCTGACCCAGTGGCCCACACAGTCATGGAGGTGAAACCTGCTTACTCCGATCAGCCTCAGCTGCAGTACCAGCACCAACTCTCTCCCTCCCTCAGCCCAGCCGGAAATCACAATTAATAATCCGGCTGTGAGGAAAATCAGTGCTGCTAATCAGGCTGAGGTGCTGGTACAAAGCTGACTGGGCCGTGAGTTTGTTTACAAACGGTTCCAAGAATAAAGCCTGATCCATTAATAAACGGATGAATGAATGAATGCTGGGAGGGAGGAAGCAGGAAGTAATGTAATGTAAGATCAGTGATCTGGAATGTGAACTTCCTGTGTCTAAATATAGTGCAACTAAGCTGTGAACGGGTGTATTCATTAGCAGTGCTCATAACAGCAAGACCCACTCCCAACAAGGAGAACTTTGGAAAGGATTCATGTATGTCATTGGGAGGTGTTGGGTGGTGTTGGGAGGTATTGGGTGGTGTTGGGTGGTGTTTTGGGAGGTATTGGGTGGTGTTGGGTGGTGTTTTGGGAGGTATTGGGTGGTGTTGGGTGGTGTTAGGTGGTGTTGGGAGGTATTGGGTGGTGTTTGGTGGTGTTGGGAGGTGTTGGGAGGTATTGGGTAGTGTTGAGTGGTGTTAGGTAGTGTAATGTTAAAGGACTTACTACGAGTGTGTTGAATGTTGAGCTGGTTGATTTGCTCAGTAAACTCATTCTCCTCAATTGTCTCTGTGCGAGGGACTGACAGAGAGAAACGTCGCTTAAAGTTCTTCATCTTGTTCATGGCACCGAGGAGCAGTACCTGAGAGAGAGGTAGGAGTAGAGAGCGGGGGAGTGGAGAGAAGAAGAGAAAGAGTTAGAGAGAATGGGGAGAGAGGAAAGGAGAGATTTCAAAAGAAAGAGATGGAGGAGGGAGATAGAGGGGAAGAGAAAGATTGTCAAGCAAGGCATGACTAGGTATTGAGCCCTGTTTTTCTAAAGTGTTGCCCAATTTGCTCTGGGAGCTTAAACAAGATTTCAAATGCGATGCATAGTTACTCATTCAACACCATATTATTTGCACATTTACAGTCCCACTCTACAGACCAGAACTACATTTACAATACGAAACACTAACCATAAGCCCTGGGGTGAAATAACACACCGATTTGACTCTTCTAACAGAAAGTCTACAATGGTAATTCTTGTTATTATTGTACATCAGTGAGCTGGTATCACTCTGGCATTCCACAGCACAGGCAGACCTCTGCTTAACCAACGTTCCCTAACATAACTGCATGCCCTCCCATGGCACAGCAGACACACCAGCGTCAGAGGAGGACTGAGTGCAGCCTGCCTGGCAATTGATGATGCTAACCTTGAATCACTGGATGGAATAATGAGGCAGAGAAACGGCAGGAGAGCATTTAATCAATGCAGTCATTTCTCTGTTGTGGCCCAGACACCGCAGTGCCTGTACATTACGTAACTGTATCCCCCCCCCCCCACACACACACACACACACTCATGGCATCTATTTCCCTCTCATCGTTCTTCCTGTCATCATTCCCTCTCCTTTATCATTCTCTCTGCCTCTCTTTTTCCCTCTCTCTTTCCTTTCCCCCACTGAGCAGCAGTGCAGGCTGGTTGCTATGGTGTCCTACTCTCTAATTGGTCTCCTTTCTGACTCTGTGTGTGTGTGTGTGTGTGTGTGTGTGTGTGTGTGTGTGTGTGTCAGTGATGTCATTATTTTGAGAACTAAGAGCAGACAGCTAAACAGCTCAGTTACCGCATGTCTTCAGAATTCATGTTTAAGTTCTACTCTTCAGGAATGAATAGGCTGATTTGTTTATTTGCGTATTATTACATGTTAATGAAGCAGCTGTTACTATTGCTGAGGGGGTTTCCAGAAAGATGCTAAACAAATTCAGGTTTAGAAAATATCAAGCTTCTCGTAACCAGATGAGGGAGTCTTGAACTGTTTGCTTCCAGAACAGCTGGTTCTAGTTTAAATTATTAGTAAGTGAAGCACAAATTAGTTGACAGTTTCTACAAAGGGAAACAATGTTGGATTACATGGGACATGTACAGGTTGAATAAGCTGGCCAGATAAATGATTGACTGTCAAGTTTAAAAATAATGATTACGTTTAAAAATAAATTCTTTAAAATGATCTGAAGGATCTATTCAAGGTCCAATAATAGGTTCCCTTTGTAATGCACAGTGCACAATGCAGACACACATGTCCATTGGATGTTCTGTGAAGGGACAGGCCATGGTGAAAGAACAGAATCTGTTTGGTGGATTAGTTCTTTTTTCCCCTTGGACAAGGCAGGATCAACTTAGTAGGTAATAGGTTTGGTTCTTTTTTTTTTTTTTGCTATTGATTCTGATGAGACTCCACTTCAAGTTCTTTATTTGGAGAGTTTCCTCAGGTTCTGAAGGCTAAACTGAAGGCAAAAATGCCACGGAACAAAGATGTCAGCACTACTGATCTGGTAGAGCACCACCAGGGAAGATACCCAGCGTCTGGTGATGTCTATGTGTCAAGCACATCAGGCAGTCATCAAATGCAAAGAATTTGCAACCAAGACAAATGTATATAACACAGTTTACTTTTGGTCCTCAAAATTGTGCCGATTTACGAAAAGGCTATTAATTCCTATATGGTTCGTACTTAATTGATGTAAATGCCGTTAAATTAAAGCTGACAGTCCGCACTTTCACCTCTTGGTCATTTTTTCATTTAAAATACAATGTGCTGGAGTACAGAGCCAAAACAAAAACGAGAAAAACTTGTGTGACTATCCAAATACTAATGGACTGCACTGTACATATAAAATGGCAAACACAGTGTGTGAGTTCAATGGCCAGCTGAGGAAGAACGTTGCAACAGTGATTTCTCTAGGGGGTGGGGTGCAGGGTGATCACAGCTGGGTCCTCTAATTGCTTTTTGTCTCCCTCTATTTAGGTTCCATGCACCTGCTACACACTCTTCATAGAGCAGATAGTGGGTGCAGACACAACGCCCATTGAAGACATCAAGCCAACAATTCTCCTGGATGGTTTTCAGTAGACCTAACTACTTAAAGCAGGCCACCACTCGGTCTAATTATCTCCCCATACTGATGTATAGGACTAGTTTAAGACAGCCATGATTTCCTATTTATTTCGGTTTATTTTTGCACGGTCCAGTACTGGAAGATTCTGTTCTCCTTTCTCCACCTATTTCTTTTGTCCTGTGGTCTACTCCTTGGTTTGGTTAAAGAAAAGAATGTTCAATACATTCTTGAACATTGTGCAAGTCTCTTGTCTTTTCATTTCATTATTACTGAAAGATAAGAAACAATGCAGATTATTTTTTATTTAAACTTACTTTTCTGGCACGAGTCATCTTTTTTTTAGGCATTTTACTGCAACTGGTACTTGGCTTACGTTTAGATGAATTCTACAAAGCGACTGTTCTGTGGCTAACCAATACATTTATTCATTTGTAATAAAAGGTTGTGGGTGTCAAAATGTGTATATTGCTGAAAACCATGAAGATGACTGCATTTCTTGGAATTTAACTAATACTTGTGTCACGAATGGTTGGAATTGTACAGCTGTTTTCATCTGATCCAACACTAAATTCTAGCTGCCCTATGCATGCAATGCATCAATAGCTCACACTGGTGCATTTGCAAGAGGCTGACAAGAGGCTGGCAGACACCCACAGAATGTGATGAAGTGCTGTCTCCAGGTCGGGAAAACTAGTTATCTGCCTATTACAATGTTTCATCAAGACTGCAATTAGTAGATTTTTGTACACTGCATAGTTTTTTAAACGCACTAGTTAATTTCCTGTGTGATATTATTGTTTCCTCGGAGTACATAGAAGAGTCTGTTGAGTTCTGGACAAAAAAGGTGTTGTAACAGAATCACTTCTAAAAGAGTGATGGCAATAGGAAAGTGTGGAGAAAAACAGGTCCAAGATCCATACCATCTCATCTGTGAAATATGGTGGAGTGTGTGTTAGAGCTTGGGCATGTATGACTGCCACTGGAACTGGCTCACTTGTCTTCATTGATGATGTAACTGCTGATAGCAGCAGCAGATTGAATTCTGAAGTTTACAGAAACATATTTTCTGCTAAAGTACAAGCAAATGCCTTCGAACTTATTGGGTAACACTATCATTACACCAAGAAATTACCCAAAATGTTGCCTACCAACTAGGAAGTATTTCTGGGTCAAAAAGAAAACTTTATTGACTGACTAAGTCAATATTCTGATTTAAATCCAATAGGAAAATAGCAACACCATAAAATATACCTAGAATCAGGTGCAAAATATTCCCACCATCTGGGTAGTTATGGCATGGAAAGGACATGCAACCCAATACAAACCCAAGTGCTTCATTTGGACGTTATATATATCTGTCCCAAAATCCTGAAATAGGACAAAACATTTTTGTTTCAAAAGTGTCTAATCGTGTATCTTTTTAAAAACAAGCATGCTTTTCTCAATAGCAATGTAATAATCAACATCAAGGCTGCACTGAAACCCAACAAGATATCTCTATCTTACTGTATTACCCATTCCTTCTAACCAGCCATCAGTCATCTGAGTTAGTGCAGTGTACAATGTCATTCCTTTCTACCTTTACCAATGGATTTATCTACTGGTGATAGAAAAGTACCTGTCTATTAGGCAGATGATCATGAATCTGGTATTAAAGTTGCAAGATAGTTTCATAATCTCTGGATTTAGCCTCCGTTTCCGTCCTCCCTTTTTCGTCTTTCCTCTCTCCAAGCAACATAATTGTGTGTTGAAACAGACATGTGCCCAAGCACAGAGTGTGTCGGTTTTTGATGGTGGTGCGCTCCATTTATGTTGTTTACAGACAACAGATCCCTCTGTTTGGAGCAGGGTGCATTCTGGGAGCTCTATTCTCTCAGCCAATAGGATGGCTTAAATAGTCAAAGGACATGGGTTCTGGCTCCGTATGTGTATTTGGGGATGTTTGTGATGCGGAGAACACAAGGAGAGTGAGAGAAGGAAATATCTCTTTTGTATGTGGTCAACACGATGGATCAGTGGGGATTGGTGCATTTAATAGGGAACACGACACCCCCACCCTCTCATACACAGAGATAATGAGGTCTCTCTCAAACACACACACTGCAACAGATGCAGAGTGTGAGTTGAGAATGTTGTAAGTACAAACATACACACACACACCCAACACGCACACACAAAGAATAACAGTTACAACAACTCCCGAGCTCTTTAGATATGAGCAAATCTCCAGGCCACCTGGAATACACTGGAACGAGCGCAAATGTGTGTCTGGGCATGCCAGAAGGAGCTCACAGAGTTTGATTTCCCAATTGGACCTCAGCTTAACCTGGCAGGAGCTGTGTCCACTCGATCATAATAACATTAGCCTTGGCTCCAGAGAGCAGACAGCAGTCACAGACAGAACGATTCCCATGAGAGAGGATGAGAACCTTTAAATTGACGTTCAGTGTACAAAATATGCAACACAATCCAGACAATGTTGGGTTGCCATTGACATGGTTTGATAGATTTTCCGATCCAGGAATTCTACGAGGGGAAAGATGTATTTTGAGGGAAGCGAGGGAAAGCAGATGATTGCAGTCATGTGATGTGCAGAGAGAGAGATGTGAGAAGAGAGAAAAAGGAGCCCTGGTGTTTATAAAAATTATTTCAGGAAGAGCAATGAATGAGTGTGTCTTTGTACTGTGCGGACAAAGTGTTCCTCTGTGTATGGATGTGTGCGTGCGTGCGTGCGTGTGTGTGTGCGTGCATGTGTGCGTGCGTGTGTATGTGCATGTGTGTGTGTGTTCAGGGTCTGCTCAGTAGTGAGGCCAACTCTGGCCCTGTGGTCACATTACTTCTTGCCTCAACAGTTCACATGGACCGAAAGACTGCTCATTCAAGCGCTGCCTGTGTAATGGCCAATAGCTCTCCTAACAGACACCCACACACGCGACACACAAACACACACACGCTACACACACACACACACACACACACACACACAGGCACTTTCAGTTATTCCACACATAGTCACTGTCTACAAATACACTCTCAACACCACAAAACACATCTACATTTGCACACAAAAACACACAGACACAGGAACATTGAACATCTGTCCCCCATGTACCAAAGTACAGAAGCACATATGCACGAATGCACACACACACATCCACACACACATTCCACATGAAACCCCAGACTAGACCAGTGCAAAGGTCATTTTGAGGTGAAAGACAACAAAAGACAAGCTACCTTCAGAACACAAATATTTCATTATACATAAGGAAAACAGACAGTTTGAACCATTGATTTGCTTTGCTTAATTGTTGTCATTGGTAAGGCTATTTTATGTTATTGTTAAGTGGTCTGGTATCATAGGGCCTGTTGTTGGGGGTTCAACATCACCTCTTTATGCATGGTGTTAGTTTTCTCTCCTCTCCACCTCCATCCCTTCCTCTCTCCTCATCTGTGGTGCGGTAATAATAGATAACCTT
>JACXGI010019549.1:0-11972 GCA_016801175.1 Esox masquinongy
CTAATTTTCTGAGATACTGAATTTGGGGTTTTCATTAGTTGTCAGTTATAATCATCAAAATTAAAAGGAATAAACACTTGAAATATATCAGTCTGTGTGGAATGAATGTATACATTATACAAGTTTAACTTTTTGAATGGAATTACTGAAATAAATCAACTTTTTGATGATATTCTAATTATATGACCAGCACCTGTAGATATACGTAGATATGTTGGGTTCCTCTGCATGCACTGCTGTTGCATGCATTAACTAATAGTTGCATGCCATCTTAACAGATTTCTATAACGCGAATTGCTGATCAGGGTAACGAATCAATTATGGCAAGATTGTCTTGATTCCACCGTCAGGATGAATTCGGGTGGGATTTAAAAATGTTTAAAACGCTACAACTAAGAGATTTCAGAGTAAGGAAGCCAAAAAACTTTACATCAGAAATACAAAGGTTAATTTAGATAGTATCTGCCAAGTGGTCATATTGAATAGGGTCAAATGACAGGCTCTTAGTTTGAGCTTTGATTCCCCTACGATGAAGTAGTACCATGACTGGTCCAGTATATGGGGAGGTTTAGGCCTGCATTAACCCCTGGTAGTTAGCTATTAGGGCAGACATCACTGCCTCTTAGGCCAGGAGATGTATTCAGCTGCCTTTCACTCCACAGCCAGCTCCGAGCACTTGAGATGCTTTTGTGTAGCAATGTTACCAACATATTCGACTGCTTCTATAAATGAAGGTAAAGTAGTGAGTTTTTGAGTAGTGCAAGACGTCCTACTTCTGACCTACAGAAGGTGCAACAAAGTTTTTGTTATTCTGTGTGTATCATGCGGATGCTGCACTTGACAAAAAAACCTGACTGGACGCAGTGGCTTACTTCCGCCACAAGATGACACTATTGACACATTATTTGAAAAATACGTTGTTTTCTTTTTCGCTGAGGAATAGCTATTTTTAACGGCTTTACAAATTATCTAACTTATTAATTGCAAATAACTGGGTGATAATAACATTTAGCCGTATTCAAAATGAATAAAGTAACGTGGGACGTTGCTGCTTGTGTGCATGACTGTGAATACAAACATTGTATTTTAATTTCTATTAGCATTCTGCTAGCAGCAGGATATTATGCTGACAGCACAAATTCAGATTTTTCTTTTCAAAATAAAAGCCACAATGAAAAGCATGGCAATGTGTATACATGTCAATTCATGGGGGAAAATAGAGGGTATTGTCAGCAGCACTTTCTAAGCCACACCCCATTGGCTTCAGTGCAAGACTCTATACCCGAAAATGTGCTGCTGGCTATACCCTTTATTTTACCCCATGAGTTGAAACTTAATATGGATTCTTTATACCCTAATGAGTAACTCTCGATATCAATGTTCCACCTTACAACGTCTAGTTTTTTTTATTAGGTAATTTGCATAGGCCATTTTCGGGTATAGAGTCTGCAATATATTGACATTGGCGCTTTTATCTTGATGGTTTCCTCATTACAATACGGTTATGACGTCATCGGTAGTGCTGCTGGCAGAATCCGAGTTTAATTTCTCGCGACAACAGCAACGGAACGTACCTCGTTTTAAGAAAGGAGGGATTTCGAAGTTGTACTAGCTAAGGTTTTCAAGTCAACAGGTAAATCAATGCTGTGTGATGTATAATAGAACGTGTCCGTAATACTTATCGACGTCCATTTATTATTTTTCAGAAGAATCTAAGTGAACTAGCTGGCTATCCTCCACTAGAAACGTCGTCAGATATTCTACACAGCAGCAACCTCACTGGGTACTGTAGTTCGCTAGCTAGTTAGCTGTTATTCTTAACAACTTAACGTCTGCTAAGTTATTTCTTCGAGATCAGTGTGATGTTGTAACCGCGGTATTTATGATCATTAATACAACATAATGAAATACGACGTCTTGTTTAAATCGTAAATCATTAGCAATTATTACACAGTAATCTATATTGATGACCCTACCATGGTCGCAGATTACAATGTCTATTTGATAGTTAGCTAGTAGTTCCTCTGTTCCTTTCCAATCGTTTTCTGACTGGCAGATGCAAAGGTCAGGAAAATATATTTCTAAATTTCTGGTGAAGCTTTCATAATTTTTGTGAACATTTGAAACAGTGTCCCCACTTTTGGACACTTTATGTAATGCCATGTTCCAGACACTGGCCCAATGCAAGGGCTGCCAAATGCAATTTAAGTGTATGCCGAGTTTGATTCGGATTTCTGCACCAACGTGGAAGAAAGAGGAGAGATTATTGGACAGAGCAATGAGCCGGATTCTACCCCATGATGCAGCAGTACATGTGTACCAGAAGCAGCAGCTTAGGCCCCTGACCACCCTAGACCACAGTGTTGTCATTTCTAAATGGCGAAACCACTATGTACGCAAAGGCCAGGAATTCTTTTAACACAGTGATAGTTTGAGTTCAAATCTGTTGTTTTGGAGAGTTGGAGCAAAGTTGCTTCCCTGTCCAGTAATATATATCATAGGAATGTATGCTTCTGGGTTAATGACACAACCTCTCTGCTCAACCCCTCCTACCGTTTTAGTAACTACGATAACCGTGTAAACAGCAGTCCACCATGGATATAGACGATGACACAACAGTGTTCGCGACTCTCAAGTCGTTCAAAAATTTCATCTCCCTGCCGGACGCCTCTCTCAACCAAGGAGAGCCAGCCCCAGCGCAGAGCAACCCCTTACAGAGACAGTACCTGCAGAGAATCGAGGTGGGCCAAATAGGACACTCACTCCATAACTCCCAAGAGGAGGCAACGCTTTGCCTTTAGATTACAATCTCCTGATTTGCTTCTCTCCGTCCCCCCTCTGTTTGCAGTTACTGGAGGCAGCGGAGAAGGTTCAGTCAAAGACCCAGCAGATCCATGTGGACCAGGAGAAGAGGCAGATGGCAATGAGCCACAAGAGAGCCCGCATCGAGCTGGAGAAGGTCGCCTCGCTGAGCGCCAGAGACCTGGAGGTGAGTAACGCAGCTTTCCATGTCACTTTCCGCCACGACCCTAAGGTTAGAGAGGGGCGGAGGGCTGTCGGTTCGAATCTCCGTGCAGACAGGAAAATACAGCCTTTAGGGGTGTGTTTTGTTTTTTTACATTCATTCGTATCTTCTACACTCTGTCTGTTTCAGCGTGAAGTGGATCGGAACCAGGAACTGCTGGGACGAATCAGACGCCTGGAAGAGAGGGAGGTGGAGTCCAGCAAGAGTCTGTCAGAGCAGGTTGAGACAAACCGTGCTCTCCGTCGGACTCAGGACACCCTCAACCAGAGAATAATGGAGAGGGATACCAAACTCAACGCTTCTAACCAGGTACACACACACACAGACAGACGCCCCCTGGTGGGGCGGCAGAGCGCCTAACTTGGGCCGCAAACAGAAAGTTTGAAATCCCACCCCTGAAGGGAAAAATCTCCTTATCTTCCTTTTTAATGGTGCTTGTTAAGCCCCTTTGATTACTTAGGGATTGCTGCACTGCAGCTGTGAGCAGACTGACAGAAGTAATTCTTCTCCCTCAGACGGTGAGCGTTTTAAAGGATGAGATCCGTGAGCTGAAGCAGCAGATTCAGAGTAAGGACAACATCATCTCCAACCAGACACTGGAGAACCAGGGACTTCAGGAACAAATAGAACTTCAACACAGGTAAGACATCTATCTGTCTGTCTCGATGTCTCACTGTCTCGTCAGTCTCTCTCTTTGCTCTCTCTGGTTTGTAGACTGATTATTTAATCTGCCTCTTTCCGTGTGATTGGCACCCTCTACAGGAAGTACCAGGAAGTGTCTCAGCGATGCCAGGATCTCCAGTCTGCCTCGTCCACCTGCTCCGACCACGAACTGAAGATCAAGGTGAGATCAGAACAGTGTTGAATACGGCAAAATTATTTAATACTTTAGCTGTATCACTTCAAATGACTGAACATGCATGCCTGGACCGAGCCTATGTGATTGGACAAAACAAAAATGGAGAGACCCCATTTGCTGGTCCTGGCAGGATGTTTGTGGAGGCGGGTGCAATGTTCCCTCTGTTGTTTTAGGGTAGAATCGGATGTCACTCTTACTTTGTCTTGTAAGCCAGTGATTTGTTTGCGAGGTGGGACCTTTCAGAGGGAAGGAGATTTTGGACGGATGGCCACGTTGTTCCTCGTTTAGACCGTGTCTGTACTGTGCCAAAATGTCTGAATAGCAGAAGAGAGGCTGATATTTATTGAGTTTAGTCCAGGCTAAAATTATTTGAAGAAAGGCCTGCAGTTGATTTAACAGGTCCAGTTTCCCTCCAGACTTTCTTCCAGTCTGCTAGAGGAATGTCAGTGACTAATTCCTCCTTCCATTTTGTCTGGCTTGTTGAAGGTGGGTCAACAGTTTAAATGTGTAATATAGATGAGTTCTACAAAACCGACAACCGTAGGTGTAGCTTTTTGAAATGCCGATGACGTTTTCTGACTGTCTCCCATCTGTTGTTGCCTTAAAGTAATTTTTGAGAAGGTCATAGGTTCCCTCGGCCAATCAAAGCAGGCGTGGGGTCCTTTTACGTATGCAGTGGAGGAAGGTGAGTTCAGGGTGAGGGGCAGTTGTCTTTCAGCAACAACCAGCCTTTAGCCACGGAGTCATTTGGGTGTCACCTCCCAGAGAACCTTCTGGCAAAGTCGGAGTGGGATTTGATTCATGGCTGTTCTGCATTGACCGCTTTTCAAAACAGCCCGGCTTTGTCGAGCACTCGGATAATAGTTGAACTGTGGAATTTTTTTCCTTTCCTGACCCTGTTTTTTCAGAGTTAGTTTTGGCCCGTTTGTTGGCATCTCTGATCTTACTAGTCCTTGGCCAGCTTCGGGGGACGGCCTAGCTCAGACAAGCGTGAGCAATACAATCTATTGGGAATGTAATGGGGCAGAGGATATGGAAATACATCCGAAATGACAACATCCTTGAGTCCTGCTGAAGCTCGCCATTAGTCCTAATAATGTTAAAGGGATAGTTCGTCCAAAAATAATTTTCGGTGACAGTCCCCTTACCCCGAGTTGTTCCTTCAGGCACATAGTGATTTTTTTAAAACATGAATGGAAGCGGTTCGTACCGCTATCGCAAAGCTGCATTGCAAGCGGGAAACTACTCTAAAACACTTCAGACTAAGAGAAGTGGTGTTGTTTACCTCAAAGAACATGACGATGTTGTATTCCTCCGAATAAAGTTTTAAATGTTTTAACACGAGTACTTCCTGTGTTTCACGGTCAATCAATACGCGCGTTCTTTCGGGAAGAGTAAGTGTATACATCACGGTAAACGAAAGTTAGTATTCGCTAGCAAGCAAGTTACCTATTTCGTTTTTTATATTCATCTCGGTCAGTCAAACTTTTTTTGCTTGAGAGAGAAAAGAAAATGAATATGCATTATGTCTGACTCTGAATACGAGGAAGAACATTTTTCGGGGGATATAGCCTTATTTGTTCTAACCATAATACACAGCTGATGAATTGATTGGATAGAAACTTGGAGAGCAGCTAAAGGGGGGGCGATGGTAAACACCTTAATCCCCAACCCTTACCCCGCAAATCCGGAGGCAATGTATACTTTGTGTATTATAACATAGCAATCAGAAGTATTACTTACAATGTGTCTCGTCTCCACGGGTTGAACTGGGTAACGTGATGGAAATGCATTCGCCTTTAGTCCTCTTATAAGTGATCATGGGTCAAGATGCTCTGTAAAATGTTTCTCGCAAACATTGTATGTCTCATTGGCGAAGTTGCTCCATTAGTTCTCCCACAATATGACTCGGGAGAGGCAGAGGTATTGAGAGCTGAATAATGGATTGTTTGAAAAAATGAGAATGTGCCTTCAGGAATATCTCTTGTTAAGTGAACTTTGAGAAAAATATAAATTTTGGACAAATTATTAATAATCAAATTATTAATAATCTTAAAGGGATATTTCAATCTGCATGCATTTTTTTCTGGCCTGGGCTGCTTTCCTGACAAGGCCTTTATCTAGTCCACATCATGTCAAAGATGTGCCCGTTCTAGTAATTGATGGTACTGGAAAATATTTCCTATGTCTCCAGTCATATTGCCTGGCTTTGTTTAACCATTCCATTCTCCCCACCAACATAAGTGTTCATTCTAAAAGAAGACGATATTAACTCATCCGGAATGGCCTACATTACAGCGTCACTACATTTCCGTGGACGGCTTGCATTTTATTTCATCCTTTTGCTGCTTATACCTGCTGTGGCAGATGGCCTGTTCAGAGATCCCGTTTGGCCTCATTGAGATTTTTCCCTCTATGATGCCAAACAGTCACCACCTCACCCTCCTCTCTGTTCTTCAAAACCTCCCCGGTCGTTTTGCGGAACTCTGCGTCGCTTTAGCATTGTCTGCGAGCCGTCGGTCCCCGACAGTAAACGTTTTCAGGAAAGGGACAGTGTGACTCACGATAGTGTTTGAGAGGCTGTTTACTGTACCTGGTCTGTACAGTACGAAACGCCTGTTCGAAGCTGCATTTGTTCTGAATGTTTTATTTTTTTTTTTTAATATTCCATGAAGATGAATGGCTCCCGTCTGATCGCGGCCTTCCGCTGGCTCAGTCTGCAGTGCCCGAGCTGAATCGTTTCAGTGGGGCTGCGACATGAAAACCTTCCGTTAATCTTCATGGCACCTGGTAGAAGCAACCTTTGAAAAATGTCTGAATCGGATGTTGTGATTTTTAATGCTCATTCAAGTGGCCATAAAGTGGTCATTTAGCCGCGTTTTAATGGTTAACATATTTTCCTCCTGACCCGTGGGAATCGAACCCACAACCCCTCGCCATGCAAACAACCAGGCTCTAACAATGAAGATAAACAAGAACATCAGATTATCTACATCAGACTAACATCAGACTATCTATGTATATGTAGATTACAGATTATAATTTCACTGCAATTACTTCAGTTCCAAATACTTTCTGAACTAATGAATTCAGGTAAGTCAGCCAATAACCTTGAACTGATCTAGTTAATGTCCTGAACTTTTATTGCAATGTCTAATACAAGGTTTATTCTCTGGCTGTTTGCTGTGGCGTCTTAAAGCTCGAGACAATACACTAAAACCAACGTGTTGTGATGGATTTTTGGCTGACATTTTTCCATACTTAATCTTTTGCCCCCTAACTATAGCCGGGCAGTTTGAACAGTGTTCCTTCTCTTTCCCATCGGTCTGTCTTCCCCCTAGGACTTAGAGAGGAAGTTGGCCCTCCAGGAACAGGATGTTGTCATAGTGAAGAACATAAAGTCCGAGGTGGCCAAGGTCCCAGAAATGGAGAAGGCACTCCGACAACTGAGAGAGGAGAACAAATACCTCAGGTAACACACACAGACACACACACACACACACACACACACACACACACACACACACACACACACACACCAACCTCCAAAGAGAGAAGCCCCATTCCACCACTTCATTTTCTCTCTTTTCCTCATCCCTCATTCTGCCTCCCAGAGAGACGAGAGAGAATGTGACCCTGCTGAAGGAAGAAACTGAAGGATTGAGGCGAAAGGTAGAACGGATGGAGAAGCTGAAAGAAGATATGGTCACCATGGAGCTGGAGAAGGAGGTGTGTGTGCGTGTGCGTGTGCGCGTGCGCGTGCGCGTGCTCTCTGTCTTAATAGCGCGCGCGCTATTAAGACAGAGAGCCGTCTTGTATGTGGTTGAATTTGTTCAAACCTTTAGGTGCACTGTTTTGTACTTCCTGATTCTTGTCCCCTCCCCCCTGTCTCCTTACCTGACTCCTTGTATCCTCCTCTCCAACAGAAAATATTTAAGAAGCTTCAGGCCTGGGAAAACCTGGGTCAATCTACTGGACTCAATATACAGTCAGTACTCTGTTTCTGCCTGTCTGTCTACCTTTCTGTTTCTGATGTGGATTTCACCATTGGGTGGAGCTCCTGAGTCGTGGAAAAAAAACATGTTTTTTATTTTGTTTGTCTCTCTTAAGCATTAGTGTGTGCGCGTGTATATGAGATTGTGTGTGTGTGAGAGCAGAGTAGCACTATATGGTTTGTGAGCTTTATTTTGTGTGTGTGTGTGTGTGTGTGTGTGTGTGTGTGTGTGTGTGTGTGTGTGTGTGTGTGTGTGTGTGTGTGTGTGTGTCATGCTGAAAAGCCTGTAATGAGAGAATGATTGCATGTCTCATGTGAGCAGCGAAGCGCATCAAACACATCACAAACACTGCATCCCGTGTGATTCGCTTGCGCGCGCGCGCGCGCGCGCGCGCACGCACACACGCGCGCTTAGTCATTTTAGTTCATGACTTGTCTGGTCTTTGATGAAATCATATGTTAAACGTTGCAAACAGAAAGTAATACACACACGCCAACAGACACCGCCTTGGTATTCACAATTTAAAAAGCATGAAACGCAGAATGATCACACATGGGCACACACACACACACACACACGAAAATATACATACACACGTTCCATGCTGACTGACTCCACCAACACGTCTGTCTGTCTGTCTGTCTGTCTGTCTGTCTGTCTGTCTGTCTGTCTGTCTGTCTGTCTGTCCGTCCGTCCTGGTCAGGACTTTAGTAACGTGTTTAAATATCAGATGACGCCTCCTCATTTAAACATCAATGCTGTCCTTCCATTGTAGTTGGATGTCCAACATCTCGTCAGTCGTGGAGCTCTGCCGTAATGCTCTCAATGTATTTATACTCTCCTCGGTGTAGTTTGCTGCTTCAGTAATGCTCTCAATGTATTTATACTCTCTCCTCGGTGTAGTTTGCTGCTTCAGTAATGCTCTCAATGTATTTATACTCTCTCCTCGGTGTAGTTTGCTGCTTCAGTAATGCTCTCAATGTATTTATACTCTCTCCTCGGTGTAGTTTGCTGCTTCTGTAATGCTCTCAATGTATTTATACTCTCTCCTCGGTGTAGTTTGCTGCTTCAGTAATGCTTTCAATGTATTTATACTCTCTCCTCGGTGTAGTTTGCTGCTTCAGTAATGCTCTCAATGTATTTATACTCTCTCCTCGGTGTAGTTTGCTGCTTCCGCTGTCCTTGTACTTAGGCATTTAGCCACTGCCGTTTAAAAATTATTATTATTATTATATTTCCTTTGACAGGTGAATATTTAATATCCCTTTTATATTATTAAGTGGTTGGTCAATGTGCTTATTACGGCAAAATGGCTTATTGGAAGAAGAGCGTGCGCTGTGCAATGATCATATCCAACGGGCTCCAAATTAAAAATTGTTCCCCGAGATCAGGATTTATTTTATTTTTCTTTACATGATCAGAAAGCGCAGATTCTTCTGTTTCTATAGCAACAACAAAAACGAGGACATGGGCTCGGTTTCAAAATACGGTCCTATTTTACTGTGCTGTATCCTGTTCTGTAGTTCATCCAGTACAGTGTATTGACTGACAGTGTTTTGCCTGTGATCAGCGCCGGGGAATGGAGGCCTAGAGAAAGGTCCTTTTATCTATTTAATGAACACCACCGCGTCTATTGATTACCCTTTATTTGCATTATGCATGGCTTGCACAGACCCGTGAAATAATTGCATTCAAAATATGCTCTTTCTTTTATAACGCATTGCATAGTCTTAATGTTTCTTAGGACCTACATAATGAATTTCTTTTTCCCTAACCAGCTAATAAATACCAGAACCGGGCATCTGAAAACCTTTTTAGTTGCCCATATTTCTGTTCAGCATAAAAGGAAACATAACCCATTACAAGGTAGTTTTGGGCTTTTCCAAGGCCAAATGCCAACAAAACAGGGAATGGAGGGGCTTTTAATCAAAGTTTTTTTTTTTTTGTCCATCAAACCAAAGATTAGAAACCTTTGCGCTTGTGTGAATAATGTTCAGCAGCGCCCCCCACTGGGTGGAATACACTGGTGGGCAAAACACACTGGTAGTAAGTTTCACTAGAGTTAAATGCAATCTGCTACTCAGAAAGTAGTTCACTGTAGATTATAATAAACTGATCAACAGTATTCCAATGAAATTGATTAAGTACTAATGGTTGATATACAGACATTAGTTTAGCCACTGTGATCATTGTGGCCTTACAGCCGTTCTTTCAGCCACTGTGATTGTTGTGATCTTATGTTTGTTCAGCCACTGTGATCGTTATGTGATCTTGCACACATTGGTTCAACTGCTGTGATCATTGTGATCTTATACACATTGGTTCAGCCGCTGTGATCGTTTTGTGATCTTACACACGTTGGTTCAACTGCTGTGATCATTGTGATCTTACACATGTTGGTTCAACTGCTGTGATCATTGTGATCTTACACACGTTGGTTCAACCACTGTGATTATTGTGTGATCTTACACACGTTGGTTCAACCACTGTGATTGTGTGATCTTACACACGTTGGTTCAACCTCTGTGATCATTGTGTGATCTTACACATGTTGGTTCAACCTCTGTGATCATTGTGTGATCTTACACACATTGGTTCAGCCATTGTGGCCTGTCCTCTAGCGAGTAGAACAGAGGCTGTGCTTTGAGAAGTAGACATATGGGTATGAAGTGAGCTACACATGCACAGAAGCTTCCAGAAGCTCTGGATCTTTCTCCTCTCTCCGAGAGAACGCAGACAGTCAGTTGTCCCGGCACGGACCGTTGTTTTGACGGAAACCCGCGGCCGATCCTATGTGAGAGCAGCATTAGTTGGTGTTTGAAGACTTGAGTATACAGGCTTTAGGGGAGTTTGGCTGAGAGGGTGTTCCAAATGGCACACTATTCGCTAGTCGGTGAACTGCCTTATGTCCATAACCCCATTGGCCTGGTGAACAGTAGGGCGCTATGATGTGGCCGTGGTGCCGTTGGGAACACAGGGGAAGTGCTGGCTAGCTCAGTCGGGGGAGAAGCCGTGGGATAGGAGAAACGACTTGACAGGAGGTGGGTGGGTGTCTGCCGCTCCCATCTCTCTCCACCTCCCTTTCTCTCTACCTCCTTCTCTACCTCCCCGTCCTCCCCGTCTCTACCTCCCCGTCCTCCCCGTCTCTACATTCCTTCGTTCTCTCTCCCCCTTTCTCTCTACCTCCCCTTCTTTCCTCTCTGTGTTGCTCTTCCCAGGGAGGTGGTGTTTGTTGGTGTCTTCCACGGAGGCCGGTCGTGTGGAGTGATTGAGTCTCTATGTGCTCTCCTACTGCTTGTCTGATAGACTGAACACTGTCCCGACTCCCAGCTCTATTGATTTACATTCAATGGCATGCAGTGTGTGTTTGAATCCAACTGTTTTCCCTTTGTGTGTGTCGGTCTGTGTTAACCCTCTCTCTCTCTCTCTCTCTCTCTCTCTGTGTGTGCGTGTGCGTGTGCGTGTGCGCGTGCGCGCTACAGGAAACCTGAGGATCTGTCCAGAGAGGTGATTAAGATTCAACAGAGAGAGATTGCTCTTAAACAACAAAACTACACTCTCACCAGCGGGTAAACACACACATGCGTCCGTGAACCAGAAGCTGCTGACGTGAAACACGTGAATATCCTGTAACATTCCCATGAACATCTACAGAACACGGGTCTTAGTTTCTAAAAGCTATTAATTAGTTAGCTAGGTGTTTGTGCGCGCGTGCTTCCGCTATCACATGCTCCATTTGCTGCCTCTAGCTTAGCTCTTCTCGGATCTGGTTTGATACTCTTGATCTCTTTCTCTCTCTCTCTTCCCTCTCTCTTTCGCCCCTCTCCTCTCTCTCCCCTTAATTGCCAGACAGCTAATTAGACTCATTTTGACTTTGTTAGTACTGCTACACTAATCCTAGCAATGAGGTGTGTATTTGCTTGTGTGTGATTCTGTGTGTGTAAAGCTTCTCTCTGATGATCCATACGGAGATAATTATGAAATATGACACAGTTTAGAACCACAAGATAACGATGGTGGGTATGGGTGGAGATGGAGGGAGGGAGTATGGGTGGAGATGGAGGGAGGGAGGGTGTGGATGGGGGGGTGGGGG
>JACXGI010019550.1:0-11995 GCA_016801175.1 Esox masquinongy
CTGGTCACCCCTCTGAGCCTGGGTCCTCTCTAGGTTTCTTCCTAAATTTCGGCCTTCTTAGGGAGTTTTTCCTAGCCACTGAAATTCAACACTACTGTTGTTTGCTCCTTGGGGTTTAAGGCCGGGTGTTTTGTAAAAGCACTTTGTGACAACTGCTGATGTAAAAAGGGCTTTATAAATAAATTTGATTGATTGATATTCCTTGTTAGAGCCAGTTTGCGCTGTTCTGTGAAGGGAGTAGTACACAGCATTGTATGAGATCTTCAGTTTCTTGGCAATATCTCCCATGGAATAGCCTTCATTTCTCAAGAATAAACTGACCAGTTTCAGAAGAAAGTTCTTTGTTTCTGGCTATATTGAGCCTGTAATCAAACCCACTATTGCTAA
This sequence comes from Esox masquinongy, assembly GCA_016801175.1. Lineage (NCBI taxonomy): Eukaryota > Metazoa > Chordata > Actinopteri > Esociformes > Esocidae > Esox > Esox masquinongy. Next base: position 388 of record JACXGI010019550.1, read on the forward strand.
TGTTCCAGATACTCAACTAGTCTACAGAAGTCCAGTTTTATTGCTTCTTTAATCAGCACAACAGTTTTCAGCTGTGTTAACATAAATGCAAAAGGGTTTTCTAATGATCGATTAGCCTATTAAAATGATAAACTTGAATTAGCAGACACAACATGCCATTGAAACACAGGACTGATGGTTGCTGATAATGGGCCCCTGTACGCCTATGTAGATATTTCATAAGAAATCTGCTGTTTACAGCTGCAACAGCATCATTAAAAATGTACTACACTGTATTTCTAAACAATTTGATGTTATTTTAATGGACAAAAGAATATGCTTTTCTTTCAAAAACAAGGACTTTTCTACGTTACCCCAAGCTGTATGTAGGAGTTGATATCCTTTATAACCTTTCTATGACAGCTCTTACCTGGTGTATGTATGAGTTGAGAGGGTTATAGTAGTCACACTCGTTGCCTTTGTACTGGAGCTGCTCATAGAGAACTGCATTGAGCGCAGCTACAACCTGTCTCTGGAGCTCAAAGTCTCCCACAGGAGAGCAGTCGCCTACACAGAACACAGAGAGTCCCATTGTTAAGTATATTAGCAGTGCTGAAAATGTAACAATGTAACACACACACACACACACACACACACACACACACACACACACACACACACACACAAGCTCTCTGGTTAAATAATGATGACATGTCAACAGAGACAGCAAATCAAGTAGACGGTAGAGGTTTCACAATCTTAGAACCCCTGGCTTTGTATCGGCAATGGATTAATTCCTGAGAGACCATTCCAACACATGTTTCTTTTCAACACAGCCTTCAGCTCACCTTGTGATTGGCTCAAGCTGGGATGAGAAGGATTCTTCATCCGCAGCATCTTCTTGACCTTGTCAGTTATCTCTTCCAGCTGGGATGATATACTGTCCAACGACACATCTGTCAATGGGTTGCAATACTGGTCCACTAGCACGGCTCCTGCACCAGGAGAGGACAAAACAGGAGACTGTAAAAAATACATGGTTACAAGCTGGTTATAACGCCACAGACCTCCTATGACCTTGTTTTTAACACACCAAAGGGAAAAGGCATATGGATTTCAAAACAGCATTGCGGGTTTGGGGGAATAACATTGCTAGTTTCTAAAGACAAATCATTCCCCGGATCCCTAACACCACTAAGAAGACCGTGCCAACCCAGCGGTTTTCTTCTGGTATGCCTACACTAATCACTAGGACATGGTGGTATTGTGCTGTTATTGGCTAGGCACTTGTTCAGCGGTCTGCTTTTCTTTATTTAGGCCCACACTGGACCCAGGTCAGGAGCGTGGTGTTTCTATGACCATTAACGGACAGCTCCTCTGCGTGTACTACAGGGCACAAGCCGCCTGCTTGACTCACCCTCCAGCGCCGACTGCCATTCCGCGGGCTGTTCCAGAAACAGCTTTAAACTCCTCAGGATGTTCTGCTGCCGCAGGAAATAAAGGATTTTCTTTGCATAGTACTTCAGTGTTAGACTTTTCCTATGGGAGGGAAAACAGAGAAAGACAAGCGAGACAGAGAGGGAAAGTGAGGTGAAAACCAGAGAAAAAAATAGATAATGAAAAGGGTAAATGAGAGAGAAGGCGAGAGCGAGATTTCCATTGTCCATTGTTACAAATCTCCGAGGAGGATTAACACATATAGAGGAACCCGTGGTCAAATATAGTTCTTTGTGCTGGACTTGCAGTGTATTTGGCTCTTACCAGGGCCGTTACCAGAAATCCTCGACCCCTGGAAAGATACATGCCTGGGCCCCCTCACTTATGGATGACATTAACATTATTAAGCTATGGGCCCTGTGAAACAAATCTACCTTTCCCCATGTTAGCGATGGCCCTGGCTCTTACCTCTTGTCTGAGTTCAGAATAGAGAGCAGCTCGTCTTCACAGAAGTGCTCAGGGGCCCCAAGGGACTCGATTTCAGCAAAGCTGTCCCCCAGGACCTGGCCAACGCAAGGCTGCGTTACAGATCTCTGGGTTAGTGTGAACCAGGCCAGTCAAGCTTACACACACATCCGCGCACACAAACATGCATTAGCACCTGCATGCACACATAAAAATGAACATTTCAGCCATTTCAGAGATATGTAATGATGTGGTGTGACAGATCATGTAATGATCTGTCACTAATGTCTTTACGCAATCGTAAAACATAAGTAACATCTAGTCAGAATGACAAGGACTAACCATGACCACTTGCAAATCATGAGATTACTCACAACTTCAGTGAAGAATCTCTTGGAGATGGATACAACTGTTCTTCGTATTTGTAAACCAACAGTGTGCCGCGTTCTGTATTCTTTCAGCCAATCGCAACACTCGTTCTGGCGGTAATGCTTCTGCAATCTTGGCCATCTGTCAACGTGGAAAGAGAGACTGCAGTCAGATCAGGGTAACGGCAGATATCTCAAGTCTTGAGGTGTGTGACAATCTGGCCTTTAGGCCATTTTAAAATGCAAGGGATCAGCTGTAGTTCAGATCAACAGAGCAAAGTCAAGCCACCCAATTTCTGGCAAGTGTCACACACCTGGAGTAATAATTTCCAATATTCAAAATGAAATGGTTCATTATTACTAAGATATTTAGGTAGCTTATTATACAATCCCTGAAAAGGGTAGCTGTCTAGCCTGACTGGCGAACTAGGTAGCTAACAACGATAGCTACTGCTTTGCGTGATGTCGAATTTGGTGCATCAGCACTAACACAAGCAGAATGTCAACTGCCGTTTTTGATAGATGCATTGCCTTACACAGTACAGTACTACCTCGTTCTGATCTCATGTCTGTACTGTACTGGAATAACTCAATTCTTATTTTAGCGAGGCAACAACGAATTAGATGTAATTTAGCGTTAGATGGCTCCATATCTATATAGCTAGTGGGATTATACAGTGGCAAGCTAACGTTTGCAAGCTGATGTTGTCAGTTCACCTGAGTTTGTACTGGTGTCCCCAAACCTTCCCCCTGCTGTGGCAAACGTCGCGTAACCGCTTGCAGCTGCAGGAAACGTTGCAAATGTCGACATGCTTGAGGACAGGGAAGCATAAGATGTACTCGAGTAATTCGGCCGGTAGGTCTGTCAATTTTTTGGTTTCTGTCTCAGAAACGATCCCGTTCAGACTGGAGCACCTCTCTCCTGCTCCAGACGTCGCCATCTTTACTGTTTACTCCGATTACCTCATTCCACAAGCCCCGCCCCTTTCTGTCGCAGAGGGCCGAACTTTGATATCGCGGGGCATGGCTTATACACTTAAATACAACAACGGCAATTAATTTTAAATAATAAAATAAAATGTGTTTGTAACAAGTCAAGTATATATTGTTAACAGTAGTTATCAAAACTGGCTGTTATATATGTTAGTGAGCCAACTATTACTATTCCAGTCAGGCATAAGTGACTAATTGGATTTGAACCGAGGTTTCCTACCCATGTCAATGCTGCGAAGTTAAATCCTTCAAGTCTAAAATTAGCATACTGTAGTACCAATCACATTTCCTCAATTACACATTTCCTCAATTCCTTCACCATTTAGTTATACTGTATAGTGATATTGTGTTGTTCTGATGTGTAATGTGTCTAATAAAGGCATATTGTTTGATGATGGAAGAGTTTATGCTGTGTTGCATGTTCTGCTGTTCTTGTTTTTATCTATGAAGATACTTTTCTGTTTCAGAGAGCTCAAGGGACTACGACTCAAAGGAAAGATAGAGATTAAGCTGCAAGAACATTTCCGTGTTTCAGCAGTTTTCCCACTGAGACATTTTTAAGGAAAATTATACATTAGCCAATAATTAGCTCCTTCTTTACCCCTTATCCCACGTTTGAAAACATCACAAATAAACAGTGAAAGCATTAGATTTTCAGTACATCTTTTTTTAAATGATGTTCTGTACTTCAATACGATACTGCTCTGAAAACATTGGTCCAATACCCATAAAATATTGTAGCATTCATGTGCTCACTTCTTTTAACGCTATATTTTCAGGTGGCAAATAAAACTCAGCATGTTTACTTGGATTTTTCACTAGCATAATATCATGTCTTCACAAATAAAGTTACACAAATATGTCGACACAAAATTGATATTTAAGCTTTAGTCAGTGTATTTACAGTACTGAGTAAACAGTGTCACGTACACTTTACAGGTGTCATGTCTTCATTTGCACAGCAGGTACAGTAATGCCAACATGTAGTGTATTCAAGGTGGAAAAAAGATTTCTTATGTAATATTTACTTTGAAATATCAGACTTGATTTCCCCAAGGAAAAAAGTATAAAGGAAAAAGAGAGCAGATGTGGGTCTACAGTGCGCTGTACAATCAATATTAAATGGTATTGTATTTACTTTGCTTACACTTAATATAAAACTGATTTTTGCTTAGCTCACCCTGTAGGCTACTCAAAATACCAGTATGTGGGAAGGGTGCAAGTTGGAAAGTTGACTGAAGACTGTCAAGTTTTCTTTCACTTTACAACCACAACATGTGTTAGGTAGCTAGTGGTTAGTTGGCCTATATTTTGTCATTTATAAACTTCCTGTTGTGACACTGTGCAGAAGCAGTGCATTAGGTTATGATCAAACATACTTGATGGCTCTTCTTTCTCAATGTAATCTGCTCTCATCATTACATTTTCGGAATCCTTAGCACACTTCGGCTGCAACTACCAGGTAACATGTATGCATGCACACACCAATTCACACATGCACGATGCACTCATAACAAATTTCATTGTGGTGTTTGACAGAGACCAACAGTGACACAGATGAATGACCATGATGAAGGCGTGTGGATGCTGGTTATTCGAAGTGGCCTGTGCTTTTTTGGACTTTTCATCTACTTCTACTTCCTGAAATGCATAATGGTATGTCGGGTATGCCAGTCTGTTTTTTTTATATAAATAAGGGAAATTAATTTAATAATTATTATTATTATGTCTGTGCGTCTTTAGAGACAATCAACTGGTCAGGAGTCTGTAACTAGTGAGGATTCAGACAGAAGAATAAACCCTGACAACTCAAATCAGCTGAAAGAAAGAAATAGTGAAGGTCTGACCCTGACCCTTGCAAATGGCCTCCAGGACCCAGTGGGATAGATGTCCCTTGGAAAGCGCACCACAAAAGAAATACAAAAAAGAAAATTCTGACACATGATAGGAAAAAAAAACATTTGTCATGTTCTTGAAGGATTGTGCTATTGCCTTTGTTGTGGTGATATCTGAGTTGCTATTGAACCTATACCTTCAACCTATACATTAATCAGATTTACCCATTGATTCTACAAGAATATAACTTTTTTTTAAGAGCAAGTTACATTTTTGTACCCAATCATAACCCAAAATATCAGCTTGTTTACAAACATTGTTCCAAGTAAACAAACAGCTTAAAAAATATGACAGCCTCAAAACATGGTCAAACGATAATTTGGACATTTGGATGGGCAGTACTTGCATCCATAGATCTGGTTATGAATATAAGAATGGTTACATTTTCTTAAGTCCCATTCTTCATGTTTTCACAGAATTAGGGGCAGGGTTATGCTTTGTTATTGTTTCACCGACTGATTTGTGATATACTTTAAGTTACTAACAATAAAATGCTGCGCAAATGCTGCGTAAAAAGTACAAAGTTAAAGTAAGTGGGAAGTTCCAAAGGAAGAGCTAAATGACCATATAAACAAAGTTCATAACTAACAAGGGGCCTTAACTGACAATTTAGACACTTCCTTTTTATTTAATTGATCACTGGTTAGTTTTGAACTCCCTTTACCTGGTTCCTTAGATCTTAATTAGATACTTCCCTGAAGTTGTAAATACAGCTGAACCCAATTGAGTACTTTTACTTTGTAGTTTTTACACCTCTGCTTGTTGGCATCACCAAATAGCCATTATTTATTAACATAACCGTTGTTCCCTGAGGGAAGGAATGAGGTGCCACTCTAAAGAAAAGACGCTTTGTGCAAGCTTAACAATGATTAATTCACTCACACTTGATAAAGCCCAGCATGTGTTAGGCCAGGGGCGGTTACATAAAGGTGGTAGAACTGCACAAAGGGTGTGGCAATGCCTACACAACCTTCAGCCAGAGAAAATGGCCCTGGTGGAGTGCACACACCCACCCGACCCTTGCAAATGGCCTCCAGGACCCGGTGGGATAGATGTCCCTTGGAAAGCACACCACAAAAATACAAAAAAAAATGGTCACAGGACCAATCTGGTCTAGATAATGCAGAGGCACAGCCAGTGTTTGTCATCAAAAATATTGACGAAAATATTCTTCAAATACCTATTTTTCAGTGGTAGTTAACGAGACGTTAACTGACTAGGCAGAAACTGAAAAAACGAAACAAATTTTTTTTTTCATATTGGTTGACAAAACAAGACAAGACAAAATTATCGTTATGACGGAAGTCTTATATAGCATAACTACCATAGTATAGGAGAATGTTAGAATGAGAGCTTCTCAGTGTTTTTTTTAAGATGCACTTTCATCAAAAAAGCATCTGAAAGTGCATCATCCCAATATATACTGTACGTACAGGCAAAGACCGTGGTGTGGTGCCTGGAGAAAAGGGTATACCCTAATTTCTCAACTATCTCAATGTTTTTTAATCGTAATTTCTCCACTCGTTCTTACATTTCAAACTGATATTTCCATAAATGTATATTTATAATATTTAATATTTCTTTAATATTCTAAATAAACCCATTTTCTGCACTCTTTGTAATTGCTGCTACTGTACATTGTTATGTATATTTCTTTCTATGTTTTGCTTTATATTTTACTGCTACTGCGTAGATGTCGCGTGCCATGTCATAGGAATTCCACTGCTCAGAACGACAAGCTACATGTTATTTTGTGCATTTGACAATCCAAAGACTTTGACTTTTGATTCATGTCAAGTAAACTGCGCGAACGATAATGCGATAATTACATTTTGGTAGTTTCACGCGTATCCATACTGTGCACAACGCTGCTCTTAATATCAACATTTTAAGCTAAACATTCTGATATGTTCCATCAGCCTTATTTGATATGGTGTATAACTCCCATAAACTATTTTGACACGTATCAGTGTGGCATTAATAATGCCTAATGAAAAAAGCGTCTTCCCCCATTTAAGATTAACTTCTTACGGAGAGATTTATCCAGGAGTTGGTAGTATGCTGGTCTAGGTGGGACGTCCCCGAGAGAGAAGGCTGCAGCAAAATGACTAATGTGCGAATCATGAACGATTCGTTCTTTTTGAATGAATCTTTTCTGTGAACTAGGTGTACTGAATCACTGCTCTTGAAGATTCGTTGAAGTGAATTACTTTTGCGCAAGATAATCACAGAGCTTAAGGCTGCTGTGATGTCGGAAGGAAAACTCCTCACCAATGCTTGTGACACTTGTCATATGTCACAATCCCCTGAATAACTGTAATTTCAAAAAGATTTGTGTAAGCAAATATGTATGCCTCCTCACACCAGGCACTGCAAACTTCATGTGTTCCGGCAGAAGTCCATTCATTTCAATAGGAAAGCAATCCGCACCGCTGCGTTTAATTAGATTAAATGAGATTCAACTTTATTGTCATTGAACAAGTACAAGTACACTACAACGAAATGCAGTTAGTGTCTAATCAGAAGTGCAAATAGAATATTGCAGAAAATTTACAAGTGAAACAATTAAGAACAATGTATGTAATAGGTGGGAAGTGTAAATGTGCAATGAAGGCAGACACCGCTTGTACTGGAGGTCCACGATGACTGGGAGATGGGCACCAGTGATGTGCTGGGCAGTTTTCACCACCCGTTGCTGGGCCTTCTGGTCGGCCATGGAGCATCTGCCAAACCACACTGTGGCACAGTTAGTTAGAATGCTCTTGATTGTGCAGCCGTAAAAGTTCACAAGGATCTTGGGAGACAGGCGGGCCTTCTTCAGCCTCCTCAAAAAGTACAGGCGCTGCTGCGCATTTTTGACCAGGTTTGAGGTGTTGAGGGTCCAGGAGAGGTCCTCGGAGATGTGGACAACCAGGAATTTGGAGCAGGACACACGCTCCATCTCAGTGCCATCGATGAGAACTGGGTGTGACTGCAGCCTTTAGACTTCCTACAATGCAACAGATATTAGCCTTAAAACTTAACTTTCCACTCAACAGAGTAGGCTATATTATATAAGATATATTGTTAACAACAGTTATTAGGGCAGCCATAAGTCTATGAAATAACTTTTGAAGATTTTGACGCAATGCAAATGTTGGTATAATTGCCGTTATCTAATTTTCATACAGTATATTTTTTGTACTACATGCTTTTAATGACAGCTATTCCAGCAGCCCAGACCCAAGAAATTAACTTTTAGGGCCACTCACTCAATATGAACAGGAGAGCCTCATATGGGCGTTGACAGGTGAGGTCAGGAGTCAGGAGTCATTTCTGTTGAAGCAGTGTGCGGTACTGCTGTAAGATGATCGAAAGTGAGGCTGGATCTAAGCTTGGGCTTGTTGAATTTTAGCATTGGGTGATAGTTTTTTGTATTTAGCTGCATGCTTGCTCTGGAAGTGCCACTGCAAATTGTACTCTTTAAAAACTGCGCTTTACATATTCAGCAAGTTGCTTTACCTGCAACATCTGCAAATAAATATTTTCCTGTCCATTCTTTTTTAAATACCCTGCTTTCATTATCAACTTTTCTGAGACAGGCTCATTTCCAGAGATTGCTAGCCATCAATTGCGTATAGTATGAACAAATAATAACTTCCGCTCGTGGGTTGTAGTGCTGGTCCATAGCTACGTATCATAGCAACGCAAATAGCTTGTTTCAACTTATTTTAAACAGACAGTATGATACTGCTGTACTTATTACTGGGAGTGACACGGGACTTTTAATTTGAAATAAAATAAATACGCAGCAGTAAATAAAGTAAAGTCATCTGCAGACCTTATCAAGCATTTTTATTTTGTATTATTTTTTAAAGTTTTGGATGTATCACGGGTGGGATAGAATGACTCAACGGGCCGGATCTGGCCCGGGGGCCTTATCTTGCCCAGGTCTGGTGTACAGGAACGCAGTCGTAGGTGAAGAGGGAGTAGAGGAGGGGGCTCTGCATGCAGCCTTGTAGAACACCAGTGTTCAGGATTAGGGTGGAGGACGTGAAGTCGTCCAATCTGACGGACTGGGGTCTGTTGGTTAGGAAGTCCAAAGCCCAGTTGCAGTGTGAGTCGCTGATCCTTAGGTCATGGAGTTTGTTGACCAGCCTAGAGGGGATGACCGTATCGAATGCTGAGCTAAAGTCTATGAACAGTATTCTCATATAGGTGTTGGTTTTGTCCAGGTGGGTCAGGGCAGAGTATAAAGCTGTGGAGATGGCGTCCTCTGTAGACCTGTTCGATCGGTAGGCAAATTGGTAGGGATCCAGTGTCCTGGGGGAGGCAGGACTTAAGGTGGGCCAGAACTAGTCTTTCGAAGCACATGATTGTTGAGGTGAGTGGAACAGGTTGGAAGTCATTCAGGCTTGACACAGTCTACTGCTTCAGCACTGTCACAATGGTTGTGGTTTTGAAGCATATGGGGACAACTACTTGGGCCAGTGACAGTTTGAAAATGTCAGTAAAGATCTGGGCCAGCTGCCCAGCACATGCTCTGAGCACACGGCCGGGGACACTGTCAGGACCAGCAGCCTTGCGTGCATTCACCCATCTCAGTGCAGACAACACATCTGCGATGGATAGTCCGAGGGGAGGTCATCCGGAGGGAGCTCAGCTTAAATGGCTGGATCTCTGTTGTCCCTGTTGAAACGAGAGCAGAACCTGTTCTGACCCATCTGACTCCACTTTCACTGTCCTCACTGATGGTTTCACATGTTTAATTAGGGGTAAATATTTGGGGAGTAGGAATGGTAAAAAGTGATCAGACTGTCCCAGGTGGGGGAGGGGAATGGCTTTGTAAGCCTCCGGAATGTTTGTATATGCCTGGTCTAGTGTTTTGGCTCCTCTGGTGGGACAGGAGACATTTTGGTAGAATTTGGGAAAAACAATTTTCATGTTTGAGTGGTTGAAATCCCTTGCGATAATTAAGGCACCATCCGGATGTGCAATTTGCTTTTTGCTAATAGCAGCCTGCAGTTCTTTCATTACTAGTTTAGCATTAGTATCTGGGGTATGTAGACTGCAGTAACAACAATAGATGTGAACTACCGAGGCAAGTAAAAAGGCCTGGACCTAATCATCGGGTATTCCAGATTGATTGAGCAGTGACTCCCGGTTATGTTAGCGTCAGTACACCATGCTTTGTACACTTCTGGTGGTACCGGAGTCTTCTGCCGTATGATCAACCCTGAAGACGTCACGCCCCATCTACCACATCCAAATCTACCGTACTCGGCAAGATTTGGATGCGGTATGGCAAGTGTGTCGCATGAGTTGAATTTTTCGAACTTGAGCGATGCTTTTCCATACGGTATCAGAAATGGAAGTTGATTTACCACTGAAGAAGAGCTAATATGTAGCTTTCAACTGTTTGTTTTTTGGATCGCATAAAAAGCTTCATTATTTGTAGTAGCCTATAAGATCAAAGTTTGAGATGCTAAATATTTGAGAGGGACATTTCCTAGACCCAATTGGTTAAATATTTGAGGGACATTTTGTGGAAAAGAAATATATATGTATAGCCTGCGTGACTTCAAAGTCTACTACAATAAAACCTAAATTACGAAAGTTCCTGTTTTTTCTGTATGAGGCATCGAATATTTTTTTCTGTATGAGGCAATATGTATCCCACATGCAGTCTATTATAGTGTTTTGCATTGGGGGCTAAAGATGGTGTGGAAAATATTGTGTTGCTAGATGTAGCACACCATTACCCATGATTAGACATGTTTGTCTTACTCTACACACACTCCTGAACATGTCCTACTGTGCTTTCACTGTTGCACATTCAATAGTTTTTGAGCTATAAGGCAATATGTATTCCATTTTCAGTCATTTGCTTTCTCAGAATTTTGACCTTTGAACATGTTTTAATACCCACGTTTTATTGAAATCACTCTTTTATTGAAATCACTCTTAAATATTAATTGTTGACAATGTTTTGAGAGGTATATTTTCATAGACAATTATTAAATTAAATTTATGTCAGATTTGAAGTAATACGTTGGCCGATTCATTTTTAAATTTTCCAAATTTTCTTGACCCGGAAGTTTTATTTAATGTTGCTCACAAGACACTGATCTTAATCGGATCCGGGCCGAACTGTATCCCTGAAATTCCTATCCAAATCACCCACGAGATTCGACAGTTAACACTTACTTTTCACATGCTTTTGTTATAGTTCGTCCAGTCAAATACATGGTTTAGCCTATGTTTAATTTTTTAGAAAGTTATCTCTAATTTCAAACATATGACAAGTGGTCTGTTGTAAGAACGCACCACGCATCTCACTCCAAAATGTGCGATTTCTCCTTCTCTTCCGCTAAATTGTGTTCTTTAATTTATTTGTTAAATACTGTAGACTGCTTGAGAACATCCGTTACATGGCCTTCACACAAATGTAGGTCTATAACAGTGCATGTGGAATTAAACTTAGAAACTTG
>JACXGI010019551.1:0-12003 GCA_016801175.1 Esox masquinongy
GGTGTGTAATGACTTCTATTTAACATGAGTTTGAATGTGATTGGTTAATTCTGAACACAGCCACATCCCCAGTTATAAGAGGGTGTGCACACTTATGCAACCAGGTTATTGTAAGGTTTTTATTTTTCATTTTTCCCCCTTGAAGATTTCAGTTTGTTTTTCAATTGAATTGTTCACATTATAGGTCACATTAAAAGTGTAAAAGTTTCTGACATGATTTATCTTTGTCTCATTCTTTTACATCACAAAAACCTGGCATTTTCACAGGGGTGTGTAGACTTTTTATATCCACTGTATATATATATCAGTTGAAAGCCGGGTACACCTTTTGGTTTGTCAGTTTTGTTCGGTTTTCAAAAATCTATTTTACATTACTTTCAAAGGAGGACAAGAGACTTAAAAATACTATCGGCAGAATATTTTTATATTATTTTTTTATTATGCCAACTTCCATTTTGCACCACATTTACAATGACAGAATGTTATATATTTTGTTTACACAAATGAGATTTTCAAAAAACTATAGGTTAACTAAAAATAGGTTCAGCATTAATTATTGGACAGAAATGAACACTATCTAAAAAACATGTGTCCCTAAAACAACTTCTTTGGTCACTGACCTTCCTTGTCCATACTATACCTATCATAAATAGGTGTACTATTTTTCATTTTCAATTAATTCATCATTTTAAAGTGCTGTTTTTAGTAGCTCAAAATCCATATGAGCTAGAGATCTACAGACAGGTTTGTTGTGTTCCATTGCCTTTCCTCACAAAGGTACTCCTTGTAATTTTCCCAATTATTATTCTTTTTTTGTATACAAATATTTGCCTAATTACAACTCTTCACTTATATACCCCTTTTACAATAGGAACCTATCCATATGACATATACCTCTAAAACCAATTGTATTTTGGTGACTGAACTTCCTTGCCCAGAGTACACACTAGGGCTGTCACGCTATCAGATTTTCACTACATTATTATTGTAGCCAAAATAATTCACAATAATGATATTATCGCGATATCTACGGAAAATTTGAAGAAAAAAAAGAATAGTAATGCAGTCAAATCTTCAACTTGGTTAATTGTGTGTTTTGTATCTTTTTTGGCAAATGAATTGCACTCAAAATATGAGTATAGGGAGGTGGAGCGAATCTGTAACCAGAACTGTACAAATAACAAAAATAAAAGCATACAAAAAGAACAATTACTCTTAATGGGTAGTGAAAAGGCAGCCAGATGAACTGATAAACAAAAGATCCACAAGGCGTAACACCGAGAGGAGTTTTTGGAAAAATACAACATATTTTTGCCTAGTGAATAAGCTACGAAATCGGCGTGCCTTTGCGCCAGTGTATAGGACCAGACTATTAGTTTAAGCACATGCATTGTTTGTCCATAAGTGACATGAATAAGATATAGAAAAACTGAGAGGAAGAATATGATGTCCTTTTCTCCAAGTGAATAGGTAATAAAAACGGTGCGTCTTTGCAGGTCTCAACCCAGGGGCTCTAGTGGGGCTAACAAGTTGATTTCAACATCAGTGCATAGGTCCAGACTTGTAGTTTAGGTATGTGTATCGTTTGTCTATAGGTGACATTTTCAAAATGACTTCAATTTATTTTCATACATTATTGTCCTAATATAGTGAACTGTCACTTAATTCACATGAACATGTCATTTTATATATATATATATATATATATATATTCCTATCCAGGTGACATTTAACTCTAGAAACAGTTGGGCATTGGTTAGTGACCAACCCGGTCAGAAGTACATCAATTAGTATACAAATGATGTATACATTTATTGTTAAATAAGGATGTTTTATAATAGCTTATTGTCCATCCTAACTGGATGTGTCAGTCACAACAAACTGCTATTTAATGAAGCTGCCAGTTGAGGACCTGTGAGGTGTCTGTTTCTCAAACTAGACACTCTAATGTATTTGTCCCAAGGCCGTTGCCATGGAGTCAACATTGGGGGGGTGACTGAATCGGTCCGGGGGTCACACCCAGAAAAACATTAAAAAATGTTTAAAATATTTATAAGACGCTTAACCATCAATATTTACACAATCTGATATTGTTGTGTTGTTGTTGTTCCTACAACATCATAATTAATGTTGCTCCAGGACATCATTGCAACTGACCTGTAATTAGTTGATTACCCCAGTCCAAATATTCCCCTGGCCCCCACCCTTTGACCAAACCCTAACCTCAGAGACACCTCTACCTAAACCTAACTTCAGTGGTACCTGTGCCTAAGCCTAACTTCAGTGGGGCCTGTGCCTAAACCTAACCTCAGTTGTGCCAACGTTAATTATGATGTCATAGGGATAACATCACCACGGTGATATCAGATCGGTCATCAATATTTGCTCCATTTGTCACTCACCTCTATTTCCCCTGCTCTCCCTGTCCTGTCAACATCCTCGTGCTCTCTCTCTCCCTCTCTCTCTCTTTACTCTGAACGCACCAGAGTGAGCATGAAATAAATATTTTCAGTAAACAAGTGGTGTTTCTTGCCATGTTGTTCAGGAATGGATTACTATCCATTTCTGATCTGAATGGCAATGGTTATTATATCAATGAACATTGACTCACCTCTTGTGCTGCTGTATACTTCTCTCATATGACTGGTACTTATTTTCTCACTCTGAGCTTACTTTTCTTCTTTTCTAAGGCTGCCCAAAAAACAGTTGAATGCCACCCTTCCTCTTGCGCAAGATTTACACTCACTGTGAATGGAAACTGACTGTAATAAAACTGCTTGCACTTTAATCAAATTATTGAAATTATTGTATTTAAATTATATCATATACAAGTAAACAACATTTTGAAATAAGTGGGTTCCTTTTCACTCACTGAACTATTTCTATAGTATTTTGGGTCTTAAACTACAACACTTTAAGTGTACTGCTTTTTAACTTTAGGTTGCCTGCTGAGTGTAACTGTTGAAATTAGAATGAGGACAAAAGACAAGTGTTAAGAGCTAATTTGCATGTGCAATGATCAAGGAGTTTCCAGAAATGGTGAGTATAGGAAAAATGGTCTGGTGGGGTAAACTCACACAGTATATCTTTATAGTCATATAGACCTCTGACTCAACAATCCACTGTCTAAGATGTGTGTGCCTGTGTATGTGTCAAAGAAAAATGCAGCAGAAAAATGCAGATACACATTGAGGGCAAGATGTTTTTGTGAAGCATTGTATGTTTGACAACATAGATGTCATTGTTCAATGTATTCTTCCGGATCACACTATATGGGGAGTTGTATGAGGCAAAGTACAATAAGCATAGAGGGAAGCAGATATTTATTAAACAATGAAATAATAAAAACAACAGGAATTAGAACAACATAGAAACTGTACCAAAAAGAGTAAAAATATGTGTATGAAACAATGAAACAGAATAAAAACAACAGGAAGTAGAAAAGTACAAACTGTATGAAAAAGACAAAAAATCTATGGATGAAATTAAATAAAAACAACAAGAATAAAAATATAGTACACACCATAGAGAAGTAGTTCAAAAAGCAAACAGGGAATAGTGTAAGGAATGAATTGGAGTAGAGAAGTCAGTGCAAAAACTAAGGGCAAAAAAATAAACAACAGGAAGAATAAACAGGGTCTTCTGCAGAGTAACCCCCAAATGGTGATGAAAGTGGATGTAAGTAATTAAGCAAAAGTAAGATGTTGGCAAACAAACAATATAAAAAGGCAATATGAAACTATAGCAGTACATTTCCTGAAGAAAATGTGGTGTGCTTGCTAGCTGTATAAAAAGTATTTATGGTTCAAAATAGTGTTTAGCTATCGAAAGGTTTGGAATTTTGTATTTTTTAAGGTTCAAGTGATACTGTTGCTGAGTGTAATTAGCATAAATTAGCATACATGACATAGTTAAAGTTCATAAAAGTGTTACCAATGACAGGTCTCGTGTCTGTAGCTCGAACAGTTCAAAATATACAGCCTAATAGTTAATGAACGCTACTTATGCTAACTAGCATATGTAAAATCAATAAACATTTCTTTAAATGAACTGGGGAAAGCCTAAACGTGTGAATCAAAGTTGGTTTAGTATCTGTAGCTCAAACGGTTCAAAAGATACAGCCTAATAGTTAATTAACGCTATTTACGCTAATTAGCATACATAAAATCAATAAATGTTTCATCATATGGACTGGGGATAGCCTAAACATGTAAAACAAAGTTGGTTCCGTGTCTAGCTCAAACGGTTCAAAAGATACAGCCTAATAGTTGATTAACACTAATTACGCTAATTTGCATATGTAAAATCGATAAACGTTTCATAATGTTAAGTGGGGATAGCTAAACTGGTGAAACAAAATTGGTTTCGTGTCTGTAGCTCAAACAATTCAAAAGATGAAGCCTAATAGTTAATTAACACTAATTATGCTAATTTCCATATGTAAAATCGATAAACGTTTCATAATTTTAAGTGGGGATAGCTAAACTGGTGAAACAAAGTTGGTTTCCTGTCTAACTCGAACGGTTCTAACGATACAGCCTAATAGTTAATTAACGCTAGTGGACATTAGAGATAGCATGAAGGGCTAAATTTGTGAAGTCATTGCTCAGTTGATTTTTGTCATAGCAACCCTGTTCAGAAGTATGGCCTAAAGTCTGGAAATATACTGGCGAGTAAATCCGATGTACGGTTCAAAAAGAAAAATAGTTTTAAAGGCATTTATTAGCATTAGTATTAGCTTGTGTTGAAAATGGACAGAATTCAGTCAGCTGCCATTTTGCCGTTTTTTGAGATAACAACCAACAAATGCACATGGTCTTATATGGGGGTGGTATCTGGATGCACAATTAATATGAAGTGCATAAATTATTGTTCCAATAAATAATTACACACATGCACATTGTGCATACATATATTGTACAGTAATCAGCCATTTTGTCTGCTATTTTGCAAGTTATCTCTTATTCCTGAAAAAATGATAGGGACACATGTATAAGACACCTGAAAACCAAATGACAAGTCAATTGGATTTATGGATCATGAAAAGAAGATTTTTGTAGTTTTTAACAAATTTTCATTGTACAGAAAAATCCATCTTGGTGGACTTTATGGGTTGTTGAGGCTTTTTTATTCATCATGAGAAATGAGGCAGGTCCAAAAAAAATCGGCACTGTAGGAGAAACGGGGTGGAAATGGCATCATTTTGAAATTAGCAAATTGAATATTGTACTGTAGCGCCCCTGGTGGAGGAATCGAGGCGGGGGTCTGTATGGTTGTTACACGTGGACTATTTTAAAAGTATGCAAGTTTATAGCATTTTTTTACCATGGACCTTTTGAGTTATTAAGCATTATGGTGCCAATAATAATAATAATAATACAAACAATAACAATAGGGTTTCTCCCACTGCAGAACCCCTAATAATGCTATTTATCATAAGCATGTACAGCTATGCAGCATACTATACAAACATGAAATCAATGAAAATGACTGCTGTCTACATAAATTACACATGCAGCACAACATAAATGATTGACACTTTACTCAGACTTCACATGGGCTTTCTGACAAATCTAACAAAATAAAGGCAGTAACTTTAGTTGAATACGCACATGAGCACCATTGATTCGCTGGGTGAATGTGTGGCTAATTAACTTTCCAGGTAACTTAGCTATGATTGTGACGGTGCGAGTGTAATGTGTGCGTATAAATGAGGCAGTGAAAAAGAAAGAAAAGGAAGACAAAACTCAAGCAAAACATTTTCAAGACTTTATATAGCGAGAAAAACACCTCACATTCGGAACAAGAAACAATAATCCGTGAGCCCCTGTGACTAACAGAACCAATATACACTGAACTATTGACTAAGTGAAAACAGGTGTGTCCTCGGCGTGCGCTGCTGCCATCACTCTCTGGCCGGTGGTTAGTACACCAGCGAGGTGGAACGCCGAATAGGAAGAGGAGCAGCGGTGCCATGCGGAGCAGACGTCACAGTACCCACCCTCCTAGGCGCAGCTCCGGACGTCTCCACCTGTCGGCCCACTGGGCGACCCCGAGGTCGAGGAGCAGGCCGGTCCGGACGGCGGGTGTGGAACTCAGCTGTCAAGGATGGATCACAGATGTCCCAGCTACGCTCCTCAGGGCCGTACCCCGCCCAGTCCACCAGGTACTGGACCCGACCCCGCCGTAGCCAAGAGTCCAGTATTGATTCTACTCGGTACGCCAAACCCTCAGCTACCTCCACCGGGGGTGGAGGTGCCCCTGCAGAGCCGGATCACCCCAGCGGACTAGGAACCACCGACCTGAGGAGAGAGACATGAAAGGTGGGAGAGATGTTATCGTATGGGGGTGTTAACTGTAAGGTGTACATTACTTTTGATTGGTACGCTCTGCCTGCCTGTTAGTCTGCAGGTGATACCCGGATGTGAGGCTGACCGCAACCCCAGCCTGGACTTGAAGGCTTTCCAGACACGGGATGTAAACTGGGGGCCTCAGTCAATCACAATGTCCTCCGGAAGCCCATACAGCCGGAAAGCCTGCTGGAATAGCACCTCAGAGGCCTGGAGGGCAGAGGGGAGGCCGGGTAATGGGATGAATCTGACAATTTTTAAGAACCTGTCCACCACCACAGTGATGGTTATTTTCCCCTCTGCGGGTGGTAGGTCCATTAGGATGTCCACTGACAGGTGTGACCAAGGCCGCTGCGGTACTGGGATGGGGTGGAGCTTCCCCGTGGGTGCCATTTGTGGCTCCTTAGACTGTGTGCACATGGAGCACGGACGTAGTGCCACACAGTCCTCCCCATTCCAGGCCACCAATATTTCACCCTGAGTGCCTCCAGGGTCCGACTGATGCCCAGATGGCCTGTTGCAGGAGTGTGCACCCAGGTCACCAGCCAGCCCCGCACTCTACGGGGCACATACGTCTTGTCCGGGGGGCACGTCGCTGGTGTGGGGTCCCGTCTCCCTGCCTTCTGAATGTCTGTGTCAATATCCCAGGAGACAGGACCCACAATGCATGAAGGGGGGAGGATGGGCATGTCTCTGGGCAGTTCAGCCCCCCAGTCGTGGAGGCTGGAGAGTGGGTCTGCCCTGACTTCGTACTGGGGCGGTACGTCAGGGTGAACTGGATGCGCTCAAAGAATAGAGTACAGCGCGCCTGGCGGGGGTTGAGGTGCTGTGCTGCCCTGATATCCTCGAGGTTCCTGAGGTCCGTCAGGACATTAAACAGCTCCCAGATGCCCTCTAAACAGTGTTTCCATTCCTCTAGTGCCAACTTCACCGCCAGTAGCTCCCGGTCACCCACGTCGTAGTTCCTCTCTGCAGCAGTTTCTTGGAATAATAGGAGCATGGGTAAAGTCGGGGGGGGGGGGGTTCCATGCTGCTGGGAGAGGACCGCCCCCACCCCAACCTCGGACACGTCTACCTCCACTGTGAAGGGCTTGAAGGGGTCAGAGTGTTTCAGGAGTGGTGCTGTGGTGAATCTGTCCTTACGATGAAGGAATGCCCTCTCCGCGTCCGGGGTCCAGCGGAGGCGTTGAGGTTGGCCTTTCAACAACGTGAGTGGCGCAGTGATGGTGCCACTCACATAGTCCTTGATGAACCGGCAGTAGAAGTTGGCAAACCCAATGAAACTCTGTAGTTCTTCGATGGTCTTTGGGACTGGCCATGACCTCACCGCCTACATTTTCAGCTCTTCCATCCGCACGCCCTCCGGAGCGATGTGGTATCCAAGAAAGGAGACAGTGGGGGTGTGGAACACACACTTTTCCCCCTTTACATATAGATGGTGTTTAAGTAGATGTAGGACAGCACGGACGTGAGCCATGTGTTACGAGTATGTTGGTGAGTAAATCAAGATGTCATCTATATAAACCACTACGTACCTCCCCAACATATCCCAGAACAACTCGTTTAGAAAGGTCTGGAACACCGCCGGCGCATTGGCTAGCCAGTACGGCATAACCAGGTATTCATAGTGGCCCGACGCCGTGCTGAACGCAGTCTTCCACTGGTCTCCTTCCCGGATACACAATAGATTGTAAGCGCTTCGGAGGTCAAGTTTGGTGAAGACGCGTGCCCCCCTTAACTGCTCAATGGCCAACAGGACGAGGGGGAATGGATAGCGGTATTTTACAGTTATGGTGTCTTCTATAGTCTATACAGGGCCTCAGCCCATCTGTCCTTCTTCTTAACAAAAAAGAAGCTGGCTGAAGCATGGGGAGGTGGAGTGGTGAATGTACTCCTGTTCCAGCATCTCTTTTATATTATATAAGTCTTTATGGATTCGTTCTCAGCCACCGAGAGCGGGTAGATCCTGTTCCTGGGGGGCGTGGTCTCCAGGAGGAGGTCAATGGCGCAGTCCCAGGTGCGGTGGGGAGGGAGACACCTGGCCTTTTTGCTTGAAAACACCTTGCTCAGGTCCGTATACTCAGAGGGGATGTACGTTTGGAGGGCACCCTCGGGGCTCTCCACCAACGTAGCTCCGCACGTGACAGTCAGGCAGGCTTTCCGGCACCTCATTGACCATCCCAGAACCTTCCACTTAATCCATGTGATGGTAGGGCCGTGCTGTTGAAGCCACGGAAGGCCCAGGATGACGGAATGTATGGAGGACGATAGTACCAGTAGTTCCAGTCTCTCCCGATGGCAGCCGTTGATAGTAACAGCGAAAGGGTGGGTCACGTGCGTTATCGAGACGGTTTCCACAGGGCGACCATCCAGTGCTTGTATGGGCATTGAGGACTTCAAATGGCGCAACGGCAACTGTAGCGCAGTAACCAGGGACTGGTCTATGAAGCTCCCCGTGGCTCTGGAATCAGTCAGGGCTGTTGTGGGGTAAGACAAAGAACCACTGGACAGAACAATTGGGTAACAGAACGGGCTGGCTATGTTAAGCGCAAGGCACCTACTGTGCCCAATTGTTCAGTCTGGGTACTCACCCCTTTTCTGCACCGCATCTGGACCAAGGAGCACCCCTTCCGGAAATGCCCTTTCTGCCCGCAGAACAGGCACAGCCCCTGACGATTCCGGCATTCTTTCTCCTTCGCGGGGAGTCTGGTGATTCCCAGCTCTATAGGCTCAGGCTCCGGCTCCACCGAGTGGGCATGAGAAGGGAATGGCGTGCCAGGTGGTCCCGATCCTCGAGCTGCTCGGGCAATGAAGGCATCCAGCAACATGGAACCGCTTAAGCACGCCAGCTCCATCTGGACCTCCGCCCGCAATCCCTTGCGGAAGGCTGTCCGAAGAGCCGGCTCGTTCCATCTGCTGGATGCCACCACCATCCGAAACGCGAGGGCATACTCAGAGGCCGTGCTTTTACACTGCCTCAGAGGCAGAAGTCGCTCACCCCCATCCCTGCCCTCTGCGGGATGGTCGAACACGGTACGGAACTGGGCTATGAACCAGAAAAACACCCTCAGATCCCCGGAACCACTGTCCCACAGCGCCATAGCCCATTCGAGGGCACGCCCAGTGAGAAGAGAGATTATTACCTTCTCATAGTCGGAGACCGGCTGGTACCCAATATATAGCTCGCATTGGAGAAGGAAACCATGACAACCCTCCGGATTGCCATCATATTTCTCAGACAAAGCTCTCCGGAGCTCCCTCTCCTGAGCACAACTAGACTCCACACGAGCGACCGGAGGAGGTGCCGCCGCTCCGGCGGGCTCAGTAGGGCTCTCCTCCCTCGATCGTGCTGCCAGGTGGGACATCATCTTGCCAAATGCTGTTACTAACCCGGCGATCTGTCCCTCCATGGCGTGGAGTCTATCCTCGAGCTCCAGCGCCCGTCCTGAAGGACTGGGCTCCCCATTGTGGCCGCTCTGGCTCATCCCGGGACAAGTGTAGAAAAAATAACCAGAAAAGGAACCAGGCAAGCCTAGTTCAGCCGGCCCGCAATTGAAATTAATAAATACTGTTGCCCTCACCAGTCTCCCACATCAGAAGCACTGTCTTTAATCACTACGCCACGGCACTACACTCTTACCCACTGGCTAGACACCACTAAGCATTGTGTTAAACTGACTAACATTTCTTACTAATTTTACCTCCACCACAAGCGTCTATGAACTGTATGGCGTTTGCCACTGGCCGTTTTAACCGCATATTAGCCAGTAATAGGCTTTACCAGCATCTACTAATTTACTGGAATAGTCATAAGAATTAAGCAATTGCTAGCGACACTGAACTTTACACTGCCAAAGCTATTTCATTTCATGGCATAACAACGTACTTTTTTCTTTCATTCATGAGTTACATTGATACAAAATAACTATCAATAAAGCTTTTTCAACAAGTGAAAAGACAAGAGAATCGTGGAATCTACCAGGAATAGTCGCAATACTGTATAACCGTAAACAGTTTTAGTTTAGGCTTACCCTGAATGTTGTAGCCAGCTAAGTTTCTGTCTATCCTGACCCAAAAAGTATGCCCGGGTGCATACTTCGAAAATCCACAAGAAATAGTAAACAGTTTTATTGCGGCCCGCAATTAATATTAATAAAAGTCGTTGTTCTCACAAGATACGAACTCAGGTCTTCCACGTGAGAGGCACTGTCTTTAATCACTATGCCACAGCACTACACATTTCATCGGTCGCTAGACACCATTGAGCATTGTGTTATACTGACTTACGTTTCTTATTAAGTTTACCTCCACCACAAATAGCTTCTATGAACTGTAGGCTTTTGCCACTGGCCGTTTTAACAGCTTATCAGCCAGTAATAGGCTTACTAGTATCTACTAATTTCCTAGGAACAGTCATGAGAATTGAGCAATTTCTAGTGAGACTGAACATGAGCTTTTCCATGCCAGAAACAGTCGCAATATAACTAAACTGTTTTATTTCAGGCTTATTATAATGTAAATACTGAAGGTTATAGCCAGCGAAGTTTTCGTCTATACGGAATAATTCATTACACATATTTTGTTTTGACTGTGAGGAGATACGAACACGGGACGTATAGTTTGCAGGTCCGCTTCTATAACCACTACGCTATTTAACAAGAGTCAGTCATTCAGTGCGACAAAAAGGCAAAAGGAGCAAAAACGGAGCAAGAAGGGTAAAGAAAAAAAATTGCCTCGTTGGTGACGGATTATTCTGTGATGGTGTGAATATAATGTGTGTGTAAAAATGAGGCAGTGAAAAAGAAAGAAAAGGAAGACAAAACTTGAGCAAAACGTTTTCAAGACTTTATCTAGCAGAGAAAACCACACCTCACGTTCGGAACAAGAAACAATAATCCATGAGCCCCTGTGACTAACAGAACCAATATACAGGTGCTGGTCATAAAATTAGAATATCATCAAAAAGTTGATTTATTTCAGTAATTCCATTCAAAAAGTGAAACTTGTATAATGTATACATTCATTCCACACAGACTGATATATTTCAAGTGTTTATTTATTTTAATTTTGATGATTATAACTGACAACTAATGAAAACCCCAAATTCAGTATCTCCGAAAATTAGAATATTTCTTAAAACCAATACAAAAAAAGGATTTTTAGAAATGTTGGCCAACTGAAAAGTATGAACATGAAAAGTATGAGCATGTACAGCACTCAATACTTAGTTGGGGCTCCTTTTGCCTGAAGTACTGCAGCAATGCGGTGTGGCATGGAGTCCATCAGTCTGTGGCACTGCTCAGGTGTTATGAGAGCCCAGGTTGCTCTGATAGTGGCCTTCAGCTCTTCTGCATTGTTGGGTCTGGCATATCGCATCTTCCTCTTCACAATACCCCATAGATTTTCTATAGGGTTAAGGTCAGGCGAGTTTGCTGGCCAATTAAGAACACGGAAACCATGGTCCTTAAACCAGGTACTGGTAGCTTTGGCACTGTGTGCAGGTGCCAAGTCCTGTTGGAAAATGAAATCTGCATTTCCATAAAGTTGGTCAGCAGCAGGAAGCATGAAGTGCTCTAAAACTTCCTGGTAGACGGCTGCGTTGACCTTGGACCTCAGAAAACACAGTGGACCAACACCAGCAGATGACATGGCA
>JACXGI010019552.1:0-12011 GCA_016801175.1 Esox masquinongy
CTGGGAGGGGGCCAGAGACAATTACTCGATGCCGACACATCTTTCTAGCTAGTTTACACGCTGATGCTATGTTCTGCTTCGTAACCTCTGACTGTTTCATCCTAACGTCGTTGGTGCCAACGTGAATAACAATATCTCTGTACTCTCTATACTTGCCAGTTTTGGACTTTGCTAGCACCATCCCCAGATTTGCGGCTACCTCGGTGGCTCTGCATGTCAAATAGATTTGTGTTTTTCATGTAATTATTTTGGAATTCACTAAAGTCAAATGTACGACCACAGCCAATGGAGAATCAATTGAAGTTCACTTTGATAGGATTCCCATTGGCTATTGCACGTGCAGTAGCTACTCTTCTTGCAGTCCACATGAAATATTGAACACATGACAGAGTTCAGAACAGTTATTGGCACCCCTGCATTAAGTATTGTGTTCATCCTCCGTGTTCCAAGATAATGACTCTGAGTCTCTGCTTATTATGTTTGATGATGTGGGAGACCAGTCATCGATGCAGAATCTCTCCAGACTCTTCAGGGTCCTTGTTCCTCGGTTGCGAATTCTCCTCTTCAGCTCACCATAGGTTTTCAACGGGCTTTACGGTCAGGAGGCTTGGCCATTGCTAAAGCTTAACTCTGGTCAGTGAGCCATCTTTGTGTGGATCTAGAGGAATGCTTTGTATAATTGCCCAGCCGGAAGACCGAGTGACAACCAGATTTAATTTACTGGGAGAGGCAGACAGATTTTGCTCTAAACTTCTCCTGGTATTTGACAGAGGTTCTAACAATTTGCCAAGTAATTTGGAAGCAAAAAATACCTTGCAGTATCATATATATGATGTGCTCCACCCAAATCAGTCACTATTAATCCAAATTGCATTTAAACTTTTGTATACTTCTAAAAATAGGATGATCTTTAGCTTTTGAGTGATATCCTTATTTCTTTACTCAGAACAATAAGTGAGCTAAGTCCACTTAAACAACAAAACTGGGTTTTCAGACATAGCAGCATTTAATAGTAACAACATGCCGCGAATGCAGGCTCACACACCTACAGAGACCCATCTCACACTTGCACACACACTTCCTCTTTCATTCCCTTTCACACACATTGGTGTGCACAATGCATGCTTGTGTGTAAATCCATGCCCTCGTTTGCAGAGTGGGGGAGAAACGGATTACAAAAAAACAGTAACTGTAATCCGTTACGTTACCAACAAAATATTGTAATCGGATTACAGATACTTTTGAAAAAAATTTATGATTACTTTTGGATTACATCAATTGAAAAAGCATAGGTGCGCGAAATAATTATGACACATTGTATGTTTGAGTTTATTATTTAATGTTATAAAAACGTCGTTATTTGAACCAAAATATGAATTGCGCGCCTCAGTTGTGTGTGATCATCATGCGCGCAAAGGTGGACGCGCATAACCAGTTTAGTGACGGAGGAAGCGCTAGTTTAAATTTCTCCGGTTTTGTTTGGTTGGATGGCTGGTAAAAACCGAGTATATCTTCGATAATATTAGCCAAGTCATATAAAATGTTATTTAGTTATCTATTCGACGCATAATTCTCAGAACAATGATAGGCAATAGGCCTACCTGGTGTTATATCTTTTTCAAGCTTCAAGGTTTATTTGTCAAATGCACCGAACAACACAGCCAGGACGAGTTGCACCGGAGAACTTTTACAGGAATTGTTTAATAGATTAGGCAACTATTTGTTAGATAGTTGTAACATGGCGCTGCCTTCAAGATAAAACATTATATGGAATTTACCACGACATTTGAGGAGAAAAGGTGTGTTGGGAAGCACTCAGCCAAAGAATGATTATTTGCATTTGACGCGGCCACATGAACTCCGTCCATACAGGTAGGCTGTACATGTGATTCTGCTTGCTTTGCATGTAGATATCTACCACATATCTCTGAAAATTGTGTTCATTGGTCACATATCTCTGAAAATTGTGTTCATTGGTTATAATTGGCTGCTGACGTCATTTACATTAAGCTAAGTAAATGGCATGTCTGTGAATTGTTTCTCTTTGATTTGTTCATCTATCTCTTTGAATAGTTTATCTATCTCTATGATTTGTTTATCTTTGTATATCTATGAATGTATATCTATGTATCTAACTTTATGATTAGTGTCTCTCTTTGTCTTGTTCATCTGTCTATCACTATAATTGTTTTGATCTGTTCATCTCTATTAATATTTCTCAAACTGGAGCTATGAATTTGTCATCTATCTATCTTTACGAATTGTTTATTTATCTGTGTGAGGTCTCTTTACCCCATCAGAGCCTCTGGCAACTCAGGGACGAACAACAACAAGCAAAGGAATGCCATGCGGTCAGCACCATTCATCCCTCTGTTGAGAAAGCCTAGTTCCCCACACCGTTTCTTTTTCTCCAACAAATTACATGGCAGCATTGGCCTGTCCCCTCACCATCTTGTTGTTGATTCATTGACCGGACCCGTCTGAGGCAAGGTGGGACAGGATCGAGACACTCCAACCATGTTCCCATCGTCCAACCATAGATCCACAAGGCTGTCTTGTGTGAGTACTTGAATTACTTTGAAAATTATTTGTGTATATCGGTCTAATCTGACACCTTTATTAGTCTCACCTTTATATTGATCTCTTGTTAATCATTCATTTTGTGTTTCATAGTTCTTTTTGTGTTTATCGTTTGTTTCCATTGTTCTTTTTTATTGTTAGTAAGTATCCACTGGAGGGCGCCAACTACAAGGGGAAATCTGATGTCTGAGGTTTCAGTGCTGAGATTTACTTAGTGGTCAATGTTGTTTCATTCTTGTCACTGTCTTGTAATGGTCACCAAGATTTTTTAATCTATAAACATGCGCGTTGGTTTGTCTTTTTTGTATAGGATAATATATTTTATTCATCTTAAGTTTGTTGATAATTTCCCAAATTTACTATTGGAATACATCCCTGAAATATGTTCGGTGAAACCGTTGGTTCAGGTAATAACACACGTTTGCAGCTCTGGTTTGTATGCTTTACATTTACCAACAGTAGTGGCACCATTGATACTCAACATTAAAATGATCTTGTACAGGCATGGATTATTAAAGTGAGGTGTTATTTCGAACATTGAAATATTTACTCCATGTCATTGAAGTGGTTTTTAATCCACCACCATACTTCAAAGTGTGGTGTAGGTGCATCTTATTGTAGTTTCGGGGACATGGTGACCCCGACATTCATCCAACTTCTGCAATTCTCCTACTCTGATCCTTGGATTTTTCACCTCTCAAACAATCCTCCTCACTGTGAGTGAGGGCAAAATACATAATGTACTTTCCCAGGCAGGTTCATCACAGCTCCAGGTTCATCACTGCTCATGTCTTAATAAATGCCCTGATAGCGGAGATGGGTATTTTCAACATACTTTTTTTTAACCTAATTTATGAAGGTCAACTTCCGTTCGTCTCCCTAATTTATGAAGGTCAACTTCCGTTCGTCTCATTTCACTTGTGTGTTCTCTGACCTTCACAGTGTTGATAGATAACTAATGGAGTTTAGTAAATGTATTACCTCATATTTATACACTAGTGAAACAGGAAGTAATGAACGCCTACATTTTCTAGTAACTCAGATGAACTTGGAGTACAATAAATATCAATGGGAAAATAGGTCTATTAGATCTGGTTCATAAGAATTATTTGTGGTTCCACTAATCGTGACACGTTTTTGAGAAAATACCTTTTATATATATTTTTTAAATGTTACCTCAATTAGTTAGATTTCTCAAATGTATTGGGAGACCGGGTTTGGGTCCTAGTCTGGGTTTGGGTCCTAGTCTGGGTTTGGGTCCTAGTCTGGGTTTGGGTCCTAGTCTGGGTTTGGGTCCTAGTCTGGGGTTGGGTCTTAGTCCGGGGTTGGGTCTTAGTCCGGGGTTGGGTCTTAGTCCGGGGTTGGGTCTTAGTCCGGGGTTGGGTCTTAGTCCGGGGTTGGGGGTTAGTAATGGAATTACGTTTCCTTGCCTCTTCAGGGTCTAGCATCAATCATCATCATTATCATCAATCAAATGTATTTATAAAGCCCTTTTTTTGCTTTTACAAAACACCCAGCCTAAAACCCCAAGGAGCAAGCAACAACACCTTGTTGAGGCTACCAACACCTTGTTAAGGCTACCTACACCTTGTTGTGGCTACCAACACCTTGTTGGGCTACCAACACCTTGTTGAGGCTACCAACACCTTGTTGAGGCTTGGGTGCCTGTGAGCTCAAGGTAGAACAATCTATATGATGTAACTTCAGGGAGGAGCTGATCTATTGTTTGATAATCATGAAACAATTAATGAAGGGACTTGGTCTCTCAGCTGGAAAAGGCCCCAGAGCAGTCTAATGCACAGGTGATAGAAGAACAGTATATTCCAGGAGCAAACATATCTTTTGTTTTCACACACCAGTTGTTTTCATGCACCTATGGTTTAGACAATGTACTTCTCTGGTGTATTAGTATCTATTGTCCTTTCCACAAGAAGGAAATCTACCAGCTCTTGTTGCTTGGAAAGAAGTCACTACCTAGATCTGCCTCTGTATCTTTCATTCTCTTCATTAGTCTCCCTCCTTCCTCCCTGTCTTCGATGTGTCTCAAGGTTATCCTTCACTGCAGGTATGTGAGCCTCAAGATCCTTTATTGATTTAAACTGAAGGGTTGATGCTGTCAGCACCCTTGAATACTGAGGAACAGACAGCAGACAGAAGAAAACCACAGGCAAAGGTAATGGATTTTTGAATTTATTGCATACTTTTCTACAGTGGGTTAACTGTCATTATACTGCATATTTTGGTTCAGGGGAATTTTAGAGATCTTAATTTATATATTTATGATGAATGAATGCCCCCGTCTTAATGTTAGGTTTATGCAACCCCTCATATATATATTAAATGCAGGTTATCTAATTGCAAAGTCATGAATTTTAAGGAAGAACTCCCTTTTAGTAGATCAGGCTTTTTCAACATATTTGGACATGAATATTTGATTAATTTGAACTTCCTCCAGTTGCAGTTTGGATTTAATCCCCAAACTAAGTTTAAATGTAGTTTAAAATCATTGGAGCAACAAGATTATACAGCTCTGTAAAAAATTAAGGACCACCTTTTTCTTTTTTTTCCAAAGAAGTCAAAAGGGAAGGTTTTGAGTGAGGAACAGAAGGGTTAAAATTAAGAGACCACAGCAAATTGAACGCTTCTGTTCCTCACTCAAAACTTTCCCTTTCAACTTGATTGGAAATGAAAGAAAAAGGTGCATTGTTCTCTTAATTTTTTCCGGAGCTGTATTTGTTCATATTTTTAAGTCAAAATTAAACTTAATTCATGAGAATTATTTCACTTAACTTGAATTTATGTAAAACTGTGTTTAATGATTGGTGCAAAACTATTTATTCATACTAGTTTACGAGCTAATCCATATTTGTATGAACCATCTCATTATGTCAAAAAGACTACACATTTTAAGGGGGTTAATTAACTTCCTTACAGAACTGTATTCTGTAGTGGTAGTGGAAAAGATCTACCACAGCCACAAAGATATATCTGTATTTCTAAAATGGCTTTATATCTCTACCATCAGAGAGGATACCACTTCCCAGTAAAACATTAAGCCCTCCTCATTGTAAACTTACATAACACATACAGCCCAACCTTTCCTTAGAAAACCTTAACCTAACAGCTGGGCATTGCCAAATATTTTATATTATTTAATCTGGGAAGCTGTTCTGTTTAGAGAGAGACAGATAGTACTGTAGTTTTAGGCTTTTTGTTTTTTACTGTTGGTTTGTGCAGTCCATCAGGGAGGGTCGTGCAGATCCGCAGATCACATTAGGAAGTTAGGCAGTCTTCACCAGGAGGAGTGGGAAAGGCTGCCTCCTGGTGCTCCTGAAATGAGAGATGCAAAGTGCTCATTGTGAAATGAAAGCCTAACCGGAGGCCTCTTAGCAGGAGTTAGATAAGTCTGTTGGCCGAGGAAGATTGGGATGGGAAAATAGAACTGCAGAGTCAGAACAATAGTGGCTCTGTGTATTTCAGATGAAAATAATATGTGTAACATAAGAGGGATGCTCCAAAGTTAATTTACCAAAGTGTCATAACTGAAAGTGGTTTCAGGGCATGGCTATGACACGTGACTGGACGACATGTGTGTGGCATGTCCTGTTTGTGTGAAGAGGGTATCGCGGATCTGCAGAGAGAAAGCAGACCTGTGGTTAATAATATGTCATTCATTTTAATTATGAAGCAGACAGCAGACTGCAGATAGCAGATGGAGAAGTCTGGCGGCATGTTCTACTCTGGTGGCTCGTCTGACCCCTCCAACTCTCCTCCTCCCCTCATTGGTTAACCTGGGAGGTCACTAGGTCAGATGCCGTACCGCTCCTCAGTGTGAGCCTTGACACCGTGACAGGATGAAACACAAGATGCTGTAGCTCAGCTCTCGGGTGATTTTGAGGTGTAATCGACCCCTGACAACCATCTGCTAAAAGATAAAAAGGTGGTTCTTAAATCTTCATTAGTCAGTGGTAAATTTGATGTGTTTACATGGGCAATAACAGACAGACATGCACACACACAGTAAACATATAACTGAAAACCATGAGAATTGTGTCTATTGATTTTTTTCTTTCCTGGACCAGTTGAGCATGGAGTTTGGGTGCGGGTAATGACATTACCTATACTCACAAGTTGGTCAGAAAATTTTTTTACATCAGGAAAAATACTTTCATTCTGTATGTGACAAATACATTAATTTGCATTCCATAAGAACATTCTTGCCAATTAAATGTTTTCATCATGTCTGCAATTATCATTGACATTTTCCTGTGATTAAAATGACTAGATAATAGGCTCAAACAATCTCCTCAGAATTTTAAAGGGACCTCATGTAAACACTGACCAGTCCCAGTCATTCTGCGGTGGACCAGCTCTCCTCCCAGACTGGCAGAGATGTGGCTGTACTGGAGTGGTGAATGGAGTCTGTTCCGAGCCGGGTTGCATTGGGCCCTTACCTCTCCACTGTGTGCACCCACGTTCCTGCCTCTCCTCTGTATGTTTCCCCCTGAATCAGTAAACACAATGCCACCTTTAATTATCCCTCAGTTTCTAATTGATTAAAATTCCCTGCGGTACAATTATGCAGTGATACCATAGACATGCTCATCTCTCTCTCTCTCTCTCTCTCTCTCTGTCCTTGTTTCCCCCTCTTTATCATCCCTTTCTCCCTCTTTTCGTCTGTTTTCCACTCCTTATCTCCTCTCTTTATCCTCTCTCTCTCCCACTGTCCTTCTGTTTCCCTCTCTTTATCCTCTCTTTCTCTCCCTCTTTCCTTCTGTTTCCCTCTCTTTATTCTCTCTCTCCCTCTTTCCTTCTGTTTCTCTCTCTTTATTCTCTCTCTCCCTCTTTCCTTCTGTTTCCCTCTCTTTATCCTCTCTTTCTCTCCCTCTTTCCTTCTGTTTCCCTCTCTTTATTCTCTCTCTCCCTCTTTCCTTCTGTTTCCCTCTCATTATTCTCTCTCTCCCTCTTTCCTTCTGTTTCCCTCTCTTTATTCTCTCTCTCCCTCTTTCCTTCTGTTTCCCTCTCTTTATCCTCTCTCTTTATCCTCTCCCTCTTTCCTTCTGTTTCACTCTCTTTATCCTCTCTCTTTATCCCCTCTCTCTCCTTCCTTTTTTCCTTCTGTTTCCCTCTATTCACCCTCTCCCTTTATCCTCTCTCTCCCTCTTTCCTTGTTTCCCTTTTTCATCCCCTCTTTTTATCCGTTCTCTCTTGCTCTTTCCTTCTGTTTCCCTCTTTCCATCCTCTCTCTTTATCCTCTCTCCCTCTGTCCTTCTGTTTCCCTCTCTTTATTCTCTCTCTCTCTATCCTTCTGTTTCCCTCTCTTTATCCTCTCTCTCCCTCTATCCTTCTGTTTCCCTCTCTATCCTCTCTCGTTATCCACCCCCCCTCCCTCTCTCTCTGTCTCTCTCTACTTACATTCATAATCAGACAGGGTGGTGTGTCAGAGCTGACAGAGACTGTACTGGACCACTGCCAGTTGCTTTCATACCTATTTACCATCAGATCAATGTGCATGAGATCATGAATTCTTTGTCCTTAACATTGTTTTTTGATTTCACTGTATTTATTGATTTGAAATTAGACAAATAACATTGAGAATGCCCTCTAAATGTATTTGACTTCTAGTGAAAACAATAGGGATTTTCCTTGTCGAAGGTACTGCACTTCACCATATGGTTTGGCAGGGTGAAAGGAAACAGGCAGCTTGGCTAATCGGCCCACCGTCTGCTGTGCTGGGCTCGCCTGAGCACTGTGAAATCATGGGTGTTAAATGGACACCTCATCATAATTCTGTGTGGGATGAGTCTTGCAGCAGTGGTATAGCAGCTATGACTATCGTATTATTGAGAGAGAACAGGCCCATGATGAGAAGCCATTCCACCCCATTGAAATAACACTCAGGAAAATGACTCCAGCAACACGACTACAGGCTGCACACCCTCATCACATAGTCATTTCACCCCAAGTGGCAATAAAGCATCCTCATGCACACAGACGGCTCATGAATTTCAATGAGTTCACAATCACATTCAACTTTTAAACAATGTCTAAGAAGGGCTGTTGATGAATGTAGGAGTGTTTTCCTTGTTACTTTTACTATATGGTTGATGATATCATTTCCGACTACAGATATACCATGGGAGTTGGAACCAAGAAATGCACTCGAACATTTAGGATGTCACAGCTCAAAACATCGCAGTTACCTTTTCTTTGTCTTGCTTTGTTGAATAACGCTTTTTGCTCATCTAGGAAATTGAAAGTTGCTTTCCTTGGCTTGAGGTACCAAGGCCATATGTAGAAACCGGTATTTTGAGACAATATACTGACTAGCATGCTGCAACAATGAATAACCCACTTTGATCACTGCTAATACACAACAAAATGAATATGAAAATAATGACCAACTGTAAATGATCCTGGTCCACCTGACGGTGAGGCTGAGCTGGATTCTGCCTGAACACTCTGGACACAGCCCACCTGCCTTTATTGGCTTGCGGATCGTCTGAACAAGCAAAAATATCGAAGGTCATATAGTCTTAAAATCACCCGGCACAGTCAGAAGAGGACTGGCCCCCCCTCAAAGTCCAACTCCTTTTTGAGTTTCTTCCTAGGTTTCGACCCTACTGTTTTTTCCCCTAAACACTGTGCATCAATTTCTTGTTGTTATTTGGTCTTTGGTGTTTCCTAGGCTGGTGGTCTGTAGACAATTTGTGTCTAGTCTTGGATTGTGGGCTTTAAGTTGAGCTTTGGCATATGGTATTGTGTCTGTCAACATAAGGCTCGAAGAGGTGTCAATAAAAGTCTAGAAAGCCATCGTGAGGATGACAAATAAAAATGAGAAACAGCCAAAGTCTTAGACTTACCAAAAACAAGAGTTTGATACATCATTTAATAGACAGAAAGCACTGGTGAGCTAAGCAATCACAAACAGCCTGCTGGGCGAAGAAAAACCTCTATAGTGGATGATCAAAGAATGCTCTCCATAATTAAAATGTAAAATATAATTAAAAAAGAGACAAGGAACACTAACCAGGAGGTAGGGGTGGATATGTAGCCGCTAACAACTGAAGAAGACTTACCAAGCCAGAACAGATTTAGGTTACAGTAACTGTATCTCATCTAAACTTATTTGACCTTTATTACATTTATTTGAGGTCAGAGCCAGGAGGTCTACAATTTCTGGGTCAATGTCCAGTCTGTAAAACACAACAGAGTTCCACAGGACACAGCCAAAAGACTGGCTACCCCAGGCAACTTTTTTGATTTCTTCCTTACTTTCCTGTGATTATAGGGAGTTTTTCTTAATGATTGTGCTTTAACATCTTATTGGTTGCTCTGTGGGGTTTCAGGCTGGGTATCTGTTTAAGCACTATGGCAACTTCTGATGTAAAAAGTGCTTTGTAAAATAAATGTGACTGATAGAATGATACACTAAGCCTGTTTTCCACCTTCTATCTACAGAAAAACACTTCTATGCTTTGGCTGAGGCAAGTGACACATGCTTGGATTCCATTCACTATAATTGAAATCCGGATTTATCAAAGCCAGTAGTCCGGCATTAGATTGCGGCTAGCCGTAACCACCAGGCTACCTTGCTGCCCGTTGTTGAATGATATAATTAAAATCACAGTTATTCCCTGACTATTATTTAATTCCTCAGACATCATAGTCCTGGGGAAAAAATAAACTCCACAGGACTCTAAATGACCTGGGGCATTTCAAAAGGGCTCAATTTATTTAGGACAATGGACTGGCTGGTTCTCTTAACCTGGTCCACTTCTATGAGGAACCGTGGGCTACCTTCATTATTCCCCTCCTGCTTTCACTGTGTAATTTGATCAAGTTATTCATAACATTTCAGCAGATGCCTCTCCCCTGAGTTAGCGTGACATTGCTATTTGCAGAGGATAAATGCATTAGAGGGTAGCCCACTGCTAAGAAATTGAGCATTAATATTTGCACTTGATATGATGTATATGAACAGACAGGTTCATGGGCTCTTGACTCCTCAACTGACAACCCATGGCGAAAAGGCTTTTGCATGTCAGGTCAAAACGGAAATATAATAATAACTATTTCTAGTTAGATGTTTCTTCTGCGGGGAAGGAAGCCTGCTGATCTGTGTTTGTGGGTTTACAGAGGTGACACAGTTGGCAGCTGTAAGCAGGACCTCAGTGTCCACAAGTGCAGCTAAAGGCTCTCGTTCTGCTGCCCATTCGGTACTCGGCATGAATTGAGCCGGCATGAATTGTGCATCGCTTAAGTTGCTCTGACTCACAGAGGTAACGTCGCTCAAAGAAGGAAATGTATGCCATAACGAAGAGCAGATCACCAATTGTTATGCTAATCATCACCATCTATACTGGGAGCCCAAGTCAAATTGGATTTTATTACAAAAAGTAAACGTAGAAATTACATGTTGTTACATGAAAAAATGAAATGTTCATTCATAATTTTGGGGCTACAGGAAGTACGTAGTGTATGCTAAACATCTGCAGTAACTGTCACACGGTCCCAGTGGAAAGACTCTCAGACTGCGACATGTACTAAGACGATGAATTCAGTTTGTCCAGAGGAGTTCATCCCACCATGTTTTAATAAACAGCAGGGGGCCTCCTAATGATTGTAATGATTTTAATGTGTGTTCTACCCACATAAAAAGTGCTCTAACGCCCACATGCATCCATTATATTATGCTTGGACACTGTTTATCTGATGGGTTAAATGATGACAGGATGTCTTAGGAGCGACAGAGCATGAGGGTTGGGGAACATTAGGAAAATCAGCAAAGGCAAGGAGATTAATATTTGGGGCAAGAGGAGGGTGAGGGGTGGACTGAGGGAATAGCAGGCAAAGGAGGTAATTAGACAGTAAGTCACCCCCCC
The DNA here is from genome assembly GCA_016801175.1 of Esox masquinongy. Classification (NCBI taxonomy): domain Eukaryota; kingdom Metazoa; phylum Chordata; class Actinopteri; order Esociformes; family Esocidae; genus Esox; species Esox masquinongy. Next base: position 11,466 of record JACXGI010019552.1, read on the forward strand.
CCCATGGAGTGCTTTATTAATCAGGCTTTGATAGGAGGACAGCATTCAGGCCCATGGACGGCTGGTGAGTAACACGTCTGTAAGCAGCTGTCCATCCCCACTCCCTCTTCCAGACACACGGGCGCAACACGTGGCAGCGCGGGGAGGACACTGCCTGCTGGACGACTCGCTGACACCACAGGAGCCTAATTACCTGTGTTGATCGCACCGTGTTCCCGGCGTGGCCGGGCCCGCTGAGAGCACCGGCCCTAATGAATGCCCATCAGCACGGAGAAAGACGTCACCGCGGGGTCACAAAAGCTGACCCCGCAGAGAGGGAGGGAAATGTGGAGGGGGGGGAATGAAATGAATCAAGCCTGGGGCATGATTTGGAGGAGGGCACTGACGTAAGTGGGCAGGTGGCATCATTGGCCCTTTTCATGTTGGCGCGTACACGCGCAGCGCTTCCCTCCGCCGTGACAATGCCCACTTCCCTCCTCCGTGACAATGCCCACTTCCCTCCTCCGTGACAATGCCCACTTCCCTCCTCCGTGACAATGCCCACTT
>JACXGI010019553.1:0-12000 GCA_016801175.1 Esox masquinongy
ATGTTTAGAAAATAAGTTTAAAAAACCGGCAGCATAAGACACACACAGGCTAGCTAAGAACAATGTGGATACACAGACACCTCAGTAACGGAATTGCAACAGGTCCAGGTTGAGCTAGTCTAAATTTACTGCCAAGAGTAACGTTATCCACATGATGTGGATAACGTTACACAAAGAAACACGATTCAGCCAACGTTACATATCAGTTGATAAAAGTTACAAGGAGTAAGCACATATTATAAAATTCTGACTTGTTGATACCCTAAGAAACACGATTAAGACAAGTTAGCTAACAATGTTACTATACCTGTTCAACTGTTGATAGGCGAAAAAGCACAAAACATCCGAACTTGAGGATAAACGAAGAAACAAAAAATAGTAAGCAACCAAACTTGTGGACACACAAAGAAACAAGGGTTATTGTAGGTATTTAATCTCAGGCCAACGCTGTTTTTTCCAAGCTCAGTTTCTATAACTTGTTTCACGCCAATGGTTTAGGACTTGCGTTCAGCTACCAGTAACTTGACTAAAGAATTTGAATGTTAATATAATATTGCAAACAGTCATTGTTTAATACAAAACAGTCATTACGTTCTTACTCAGTAACCTAACAACACTTAACGCTAGTTATTCATAATATCGCAGAACAGAACTCACCATAGATGTAGGTGACTCTGCATTCAACAATTTTCGGTCTGATGTCCAAAAAATCCTTGATCTTCGTTTGTTTCGGGAGTTCATCAAATTGAAGTAAAACAATGTGATAATCCACATGTTGTATTGTCCAATTCAGAGCATAGCTTATACACTTTGAACAAGAGTTGACGAGAGAACCAAGTCGCTAAAATGAATGTTCCTTCTAGTTTGCACCGTACAACAGCGTGGAATCCAAATGGCGACTGTCTTACCCATGGTCTTGTCTTACACATGTGCAATTCGCTACTATAGCGCCATCTACGGACATGGCGGTGTTTAAACACAGTAAAGAACTGTCCCCCATGAAGCATTAAAGTCAAGGCTATAGACGAGTTGAGCTGGTACCATGTAGTGAAAAATGTCCATTAGTTCGTGAAAATATTATGGTAAGGGTTGGCGAGATGTGTTTACTGTGCATGTCTACACAAAGGTCCTTTACACAAGCAATAGTGCAATAGTCAAAGTATATTTTATTTATAAACTACCAATGTTGACCAAAATTCTGTACACTAAGATTTTACAATATTGAAATAAATCAAATAATCAGTACAAGAATAAAAGGGGTACAATAGCATCTCTGCTGGAAAAAATGGCAACACAAGCAGATACAGCAGACTAAAGTGCACGCCCTCTTTTCGGCGGCTAGCCGCCAGCTTAACGCAGTCGGGCCGCAGGTGGAAAGCCGCCTGAGATGCAAATTAGCTTATGCAAATTGAGATCAGGAGAAAAGCGGCAAAAGCTGGTGGCCCGCTGGCTGTACGACATTATAGCCGCCGTTGGCCCACCAGCAGCAAAACGCCGGCGGCGCGCCAGCGATTGCTCACTGGGATGTTGATGATGAACGAGGCGTTTTCAATTAAGCGCAGATTTCATTAGCTGGGGGTATTTCATTGATGGAATACTCCCCCGGTAGTTGCTCTCAACAACTTGCAATCCTGTAGTTTCCACCTAGTGAGCTAAAACAATTCATACTGCTGTGGAGCCAGGTATGTTTTGTATTGCTTTGTGACCCTGGTGGTTGTTCAGTGAACTGTCCCTTTAAAGGTGGAAACAGGAAGTGCTTCACTTATCCAGATCTTGCGTGAGACAGCCAGATGTTACTGCTGGCTACGATCTAATGCCATTCTCGCCTTTGCAGTTTATACATGGCATCATCTGTAAGTTATATTGTTTATTTGTATAAAAGAGACATGAGTGTGTCATTATTTGTTTGAGAATGTATTGTGTTTAGATAGCTATGTCTTTTCTAAGTTAGTTAACATGGTTGACTTTATTCTTGTTATTTAGTACAGTAAAATCAGATGTGTTTGTTATACTGGCTTATAGCACGTGGTTTTGCTTTGTGTTTACACTTACCTTGTGCTTAGCATGGCTTATTAGTTCTCTATTTATACGTGGTGATGCAAGATGTCACATAGCTCTTAAGCTAAGCTTGTGTGATTTTCATTTGTGTATTCTTTCTGTTGTTTGTCTACAATTTTACTCTAAAACCTGACTAAACTGCGAAAACCAACACATCAGCCCGTTCCTTGGCGGTTGATTGGGAGTGTTTAGCTGTCTGTAGAGCAGAGTATACGTTTGTGGGAACACCACTTAGCGAGGACAGAACACATACTGTTCACGTAATGTAAGTAAGGGCCTATTTGATGTGTTGATTCTTCATAATAACTTTATAATTCATTATAACAGCTCCCATTATGTTGTGTGCATCGTATTGTGCAGATCATGCAGATAGCCAATGTTATTTTGACCCGTGCAAATTATATTCTTTTTGTCTTCTGTTGTCACTTTCACTAGGAAAGCGTTAACAATTAGCCTACAATATAAACAAAATTATAATTAGAAAATTGAAAGTGATTTAATGTGTAATAATTTATATCCTATTCATATTTTCTACAGTTTGCATTTTTTTTTTTTTTTACATCAGCAGTTGTCACAAAGTGCTTTTACAAAACACCCAGCCTGAAACCCCAAGGAGCAAGAAACAACAGTGTTGAAGCACAGTGGCTAGGAAAAACTCCCCAAGAGGGGCTGAAATTTATCAAGAAACCTAGAGAGGAACCAGGCTCGGAGGGGTGACCAGTCCTCTTCTGGCTGTGCCGGGTGAACATTTTAAGAGTACAAGTTGTAATTAATAAGTGCATGTGGACTGTGTCCAGAGTCTATAAAACTTTATCCAAGTCAGAAGCATGACCAGATGGACAAGGACAGGGATAACTCAGGGGGTTCGGTTTGGGGTGGTCAGCAGAGTGGCAGCTGGAATTGTCAGGTATTGTCTTGATCTGCAACACAACCAGGAGGACAGGACAGGGGCAGCAACGAGTCTTTCAAGCCTAGTAATAGGGAGGTGTGAGCCAAGACCTTATGCCAAGACCTTATGTCCTCCTAAGTTTAAACGGAGCTGGAAACCAACTGCATCACCCAGAAATGAGGGTCGAGTATTGCCAGCAGAGATCACCCCTAATTGCACAATAGGGGCAACGGAGAAACAACAACAAGCCAGTGACTCCGCCCCCGAATGGCATTGGAGAGAGGGCATCCCATTGGCGATGAGAGCCCACCTGGCCAGACAGTAAGGATGGTCGATATCAAGCCTTTCCATTTACCTTCACACCCCTGGGCCAGACTGCGCTTATTAATCATAGAGCATGCGGAAGCGATGAGTCTTTAGTAGACACTTGAAAGTTTGAGAGTCTGTATTTCTAACCTTAATTGGCAGATCATTCCACAGTAGTGGAACTCTATGAGAGAAAGCCCCGCCTCCGGGTGTTTGTTTCGATATTCTAGGTATGACTAGGAGGCCTGCATCTTGCAAACTTAGGTTACTGGTAGGTATGTTTTGCTTTATAAGTTAACAATAAAACCTTAAAGTCAGCCCTAACAGGCAGGCAGTGTAAAGAGGCTAGTACTGGAGTAATGTGTCCACATTTTTTAGTTCTAGTTCTAGCAGCATTTTATTTATTGATTTATCAGGCTAACCAGAGAGAAGAGCATTGCAGTAATCTAATCTAGAAGTAACAGAAGCATGGATTAGTTTGTTGTATGTACTGTAGGTGTTGGGTGTGTGTGTGTGTCTGTGGTTGGGGATGTAACAGTCTGACTGTCCCGTATTTCGCCCTATTGAATCTGGTCACCCTACCAAGTTTGCAAAATGTTTACACAACTACAAAATAAATTCCAAGTTGCAAATCTTTTTTTTTCGCAAATCATAGGCCTGGAAGACATATTTGGAACTTACACATGGTAAAAAAAAAAAAAAAAACTGTCAGCCAACCTAAAGATTAGTTATCATAATTAATGATGAATACAATGAACCCATGGTCCATCATTCAACATCGTAGAAGACCAATCGTCTGAAGTCATCCCCATGCATCTACTTTTGGTTAATTATCAAAACCTGTCTTTGTTGAATTTTAATATTTTAATATCACCAATTAGTGCTGTGATAATAAACATTTGTTAAAATTTGACTTTTGTCTGAGATGTATTGTGGGTATTTACAGTAAGTTTTAGTGCAGACTGTCTCTGTCCTCCAGAGTGGAACATAATGTCAGTCTGTCATGTATCATTGTAAGACACAAGGCGATTTTATGTCCCAATGCTGAACTATTACTCTATTCCAAAGGAAAAGTACACCAATAAAATGGCGCTTTGCAATACCTTTACTATGCTACTAGCATAAAATACAGAAAGAAAAATCTGCCCACAATTTAATTTTTAAGTCACTGCGATATTCCGTGTTAAATCTTTCTCTCCAGTCCATCTGTGAGTTTGCATTGACTTGTAGTCTCCTTCCACTTGTCTTGACACTATACTTCTGTGTAAGTTCAATGTCTTCATACAGGCAATGAACGAGAGAACAAGACAAACTGACATTTTCAATATCTCTTTAAATAAGGCTTGGTTCAAGGGAAAATATGGCAAACAAGATCCAAACAATCTCTCTCATTCACAATAAAGACATACTGATATATATTATTCCATACTGCTCCACCTGAACACACACAAGCTAAAAAATTAAAATAAGAAACAAAAACAAATCCAGTTCCTGTGGGTGGTCACTTGTAAAAGAAAATACTGAGATTTGAGAAAAACAGTAAAAAACAATCTCACATGAAACATTAATTGATGACATTTTCTTGTTGACAATTAAGGCAATTATATATTTTTTTTAACCCAGCTCACCTCTCAGCGTCATCCATTAGATCGCCATTTATATGGTTTATGGCATGCAAATATCTGTTAATGTGTAAATGATACACAGAAAGCAAAGCAAACACTTTATCAGGGTTTTCTCAGTAAGGCCTCCCAGAGTGGTTTTTACTGAGATCAACATTACAGCTACATGCACAGAACAACTTACTTCCTTACCCCGGAACCATCCCCCCTCCCCCATTTTAACTTGAGACAACAAACCCCAGTTTGGTTTGTGGAATCTGCTTCACAAGTGTTATCAAAACTATTGCAATGTTGCGTTGTGCCTGTGGTTTTAAAAACTCTGTGGTAAATAACTTTAATCCTCCCAGGAATCCTGCTTAGTACAGGCATATCCGTCCTGCATCAGTCATCCTTAAGGTCACTAACATATACATTTAGCAGACACTCTTGTCCAGTGCAAATAAGAGCAGTGAGGACAGATCTTTTCTTACTTGCCTTCCAATTGAATCAGTTATATTTTCAGTTAGTTCCCACCCATCTACAAGGGGTTAATGGGTAAAGGGGAAAAAGAAATGCAAAGTCTAAAAACAAACTCACAAAGTCTAAAAACAAACAAACTCGATTCAAGTATACAGTGGATATAAAAAGTCTACACACCCCTGTTAAAATGATAAATCATGTCAGAACTTTTTCCACCTTTAATGTGACCTATAATGTGAACAATTCAATAGAAAAACAAACTGAAATCTTTGAGGGGGAAAAGTAAGAAAATAAAAAAAACTCACAATAACCTGGTTGCATAAGTGTGCACACCCTTAAACTAATACTTTGTTGAAGCACCTTTTGATTTTATTACAGCACTCAGTCTTTTTGGGTGGGAGTCTATTAGCATGGCACCTCTTGACATGGCAATATTTGCCCACTCTTCTTTGCAAAAGCGCTCCAAATCTGTCAGATTGCGAGGACATCTCCTGTGCACAGCCCTCTTCAGATCACCCTACAGATGTTCAACTGGATTCAGGTCTGGGCTCTGGCTGGGCCATTCCAAAACATTAATCTTCTTCTGGTGAAGCCAGAAGATAATTTGGATGTGTGCTTTTGTGGATTTGGATTTGTGCTTTGGGTCGTTGTCGTGGTGAAAGGTGAACTTCATCTTCAGCTTTCTAACAGACGCCTGAAGATTTTGAGCCAAAATTGCCTGGTATTTGGAACTGTTCCTAATTCTCTCCACCCTGGTTCCAGCTGAAGAAAAACAGCCCCAACGCATGATGCTGCCACCACCATGCTTCACTGTGGGTATGGTGTTCTTTGGGTGATGTGCAGTGTTGTTTTTGCGTCAAAAATACCTTTTGGAATTATGGCCAAAAAGTTCAACCTTGGTTTCATCAGACCATACCACATTTTCCCACGTGCTTTTGGGAGACTTGATGTTTGTTTTTGCAAACTTCAGCCGGGCTTGGATGTTTTTCTTCATAAGAAAAGGCTTCCGTCTTGCCACCCTACCCCATAGCCCATTCATATGAAGAATAAGGGAGATTGTTGTCACATGTAGCACACAGCCAGTACTTGCCAGAAATTCCTACAGTTCTTTAATGTTGCTGTAGGCCTCTTGGAAGCCTCATTAACCAGTTTTCTTCACGTCTTTTCATCAATTTTGGAGGGATGCCCAGTTCTTGATAATGTCTCTGTTGTGCCATATTTTCTCCACTTGATGGTGATTGTCTTCACTGTGTTCCATGGTATATCTAATGCTTTGGAAATTCTTTTGTACCCTTCTCCTGACTGATATCTTTCAACAATGAGATCCCTCTGATGCTTTGGAAGCTCTCTGAGGACCATGGCATTTGCTCTGTGATGCAACTAAGAAAATTTCAGGAAAATCCTACTAGAACAGCTGAACTTTATTTGTGATTAATCAGAGTCACTTTAAATGATGGCAGGTGTGTAATGACTTCTATTTAACATGAGTTTGAATGTGATTGGTCAATTCTGATTACAGCCACATCCCCAGTTTATTGTAAGGTTTTTATTTTTCATTTTTTCCCCTCGAAGATTTCAGTTTGTTTTTCAATTGAATTGTTCTCATTATAGGTCACATTAAAAGTGGAAAAAGTCCTGACATGATTCATCTTTGTCTCATTATTTTACATCACAAAAACCTGGCATTTTCACGGGGGTGTGTAGACCTTTTATATCCACAGTATAAACAATCATTACTACAATTACATGAAAGTGGAAAACTTGATTTCTTTTAGGGTCTGCTCATGGGCAGTTCGGCATGGCATGAATATTAGAATGAATGTGTTTCTGCCCATTATTTGTACTAATAAACAACCACAGGAATTCTGTTGCAAGCGTGATTGGGATTTCTATTAGATAAGCACTTTTTATATACACCGATCAGCCATAATATTATGACCACTGACAGGTGACCAGTCAGGGTGCCCATGCTGACCCCTGTCCCCTGTCGAAAGTGCCTACAATGGGCACATGAGCAACAGAAATGGAGCAATGGAAGAAGGTGTCCTGGTCTGATGAATCACGTATCCTTTTACATCATGTGGATGGCCGGGTGTGTGTGTGTCGCTTACCTGGAGAACATATGGCACCAGGATGCACAATGGGAAGGAGGCTAGCCGGCGGAGGCAGTGTGATGCTTTAGGCAATGTTCTGCTGGGAAACCTGGGACCCATCCTGCCATTCATGTGGATGTTACTTTATGTACCACCTACCTGAGCACTGGTCCAGACCATGTGCACCCTTTCATGGCAACGGTATTCCCTGATGGCATTGGCCTCTTTCAGCAGGATAATGTGCCCTGCCACAAAGCAAAACATTTTCAAGAATGGTTTGAGGAACACAACAACGAATTCAAGGTGTTGACTTGGCCTCCAAATTCCCCAGATCTCAATCCATTCGAGTATCTGTGGGATGTGCTGGACAAACAAGTCCAATCCATGGAGGCCCCACCCCGCAACTTACAGGACTTAAAGCATCTGCTGCTAACGTCTTGGTGCCAGATACCACAGCACACCTTCAGAGGTCTAGTGGAGTCCATGCCTCGACAGGTCAGGACTGTTTTGGCGGCAAAAGAGGGACCTACACAATATTAGGCAGGTGGTCATAATGTTATGGCTGATCGGTGTACAGTATATTCAATCTTTTGTTATATCTTCATGTGAAAATTAAGGTTTTTACATTGTCCTAGTGACAAATAGAGAGAATGACATCATGCTACAAGGCCTGTTGTAAAAAAGGCCTGTTGTGAGAAAACTAATCAATAAAACAGGAAGGGAAAATTTAAAACATCAAATACAGTATATATATAAACACACAATATGGTTGTTGTCATTAGTGAGAACTAGAGCATCTTGAATCAATAGAGACTATTTTCACACACCTCAGTGAGCTGTCCGCCAGCCTTTAAGTAAATGCTCTGTCTAATGCTAAGAGTTGATAGAGAATAAGACAATTTCAGAATAGAACAGACACTAAATGTTATACATAATACCTATTTATTTATCGACCATGCAAACTATATCAATATTGGACCCACAGTTGGTTTGTATAATTCCTAACAAAAACTGTCATGAAAACGAAGGAACAGTCAAAGTAAGTCTGGAAAAAGGTTGTTCAAAAGCACCAATAATGGGTAGAATATAAGAACATTTCCAAGTCATTGAATATCCCCTGGAGGACAGTAAAGTCAATTACTAAGAAATGGTGAGAATATGGCACAGTTTTGAATCTGTCCACAAGAGGCCGTCCTCAAAAACGAGTACCAGGGTGAGAAGGGCACTTGTCAGAGTCCAGCAAGAGATTTATGGCAACTCTAAAGTAGCTACAGTTTTCCACAGATGAGCTGGAAGACACTGTGCCTAAAAGCCTGGGTGCTTCACAAAAGTGGCCTTCATGGGAGAGCGGTTTTCCAGAAGGCATGTGGGAAACTTTGAGACAGTGGAAGAAAATTCTTGGCCTCAATGCTAAGCGCTATGTTTTGCACAGCCTAACAACACACCTCATCCTGAACACACCACCTTGACGCATACATGAACACACCATCCCGCAACCTTTTGATTTGCTCGAATACATAAGATACCTGCCCCTGATTGGGTAAAAAAATATTTTGCCTAGCAACAGCCTTCCATTGGATGCTGTCACCCAACAGCCCATCCATTGGTCAGGTGCACAAGGGTTTGGTTGCATTTGGACAGGATGACGACAACCAGGAAATGTGCCATGTAAACATAAAGCGCATCTGCATTTTCAGCGGAATCTCAGGAAAACAGCAAAGAAAACAGAATCTCTCTATCACAAACCATTTTGAAAATATGTAATACTATGTAATTGTTATGCAAATATGCCTCAGGCGTGGGCGGTAGCGCCTAGTCCGTCCTCAGGGGTTTAATACTTGGTGGAACCACACTTTGCTTGAGTTACAGCCGTGAGTCTCTTTAAATACAATGGGGAGAACAAGTATTTTATACACTGATGATTTTGCTGGTTTTCCTACTTACAAAGCATGCAGAGGTCTGTAATTTTTATCATAGGTACGCTTCAACTGTGAGAGAGACGGAATCTAAAACAAAAATCCAGAAAATCACATTGTATAATTTTTAAATAATTAATTTGCATTTTATTGCATGACATAAGTATTTGATACATTAGAAAAGCAGAACTTAATAGTTGGTACAGAAACCTTTGTTTGCAATTACAGAGATCATACGTTTCCTGTAGTTCTTGACCAGGTTTGCACACACTGCAGCAGGGATTTTGGCCCACTCCTCCATACAGACCTTCTCCAGATCCTTCAGGTTTCGGGGCTGTCGCTGGGCAATACGGACTTTCAGCTCCCTCCAAAGATTTTCTACTGGGTTCAGGTCTGGAGACTGGCTAGGCCACTCCAGGACCTTGAGATGCTTCTTACGGAGCCACTCCTTAGTTGCCGTGGCTGTGTGTTTCGGGTCGTTGTCATGCTGGAAGACCCAGCCACGACCCATCTTCAATGCTCTTACTGAGGGAAGGAGGTTGTTGGCCAAGATCTCGCGATACATGGCCCCATCCATCCTACCCTCAATACGGTGCAGTCATCCTGTCCCCTTTGCAGAAAAGTATCCTCAAAGAATGATGTTTCCACCTCCATGCTTCACGGTTGGGATGGTGTTCTTGGGTTTGTACTCATCCTTGTTCTTCCTCCAAACATGGCGAGTGGAGTTTAGACCAAAAAGCTCTATTTTTGTCTCATCAGACCACATGACATTCTCCCATTCCTCCTCTGGATCATCCAGATGGTCATTGGCAAACTTCAGACGGGCCTGGACATGCGCTGGCTTGAGCAGGGGGACCTTGCGTGCGTTGCAGGATTTTAATCCATGACGGCATAGTGTGTTACTAATGGTTTTCTTTGAGACTGTGGTCCCAGCTCTCTTCAGGTCATTGACCAGGTCCTGCCGTGTAGTTCTTGGCTGATCCCTCAACTTCCTCATGATCATTCATGCCCCACGAGGTGAGATCTTGCATGGAGCCCCAGGCCGAGGGAGATTGAACTTCTTCCATTTTCTAATAATTGCGCCAAAAGTTGTTTCCTTCTCACCAAGCTGCTTGCCTATTGTCCTGTAGCCCATCCCAGCCTTGTGCAGGTCTACAATTTTATCCCTGATGTCGTTACACAGCTCTCTGGTCTTGGCCATTGTGGAGAGGTTGGAGTCTGTTTGATTGAGTGTGTGGACAGGTGTCTTTTATACAGGTAACAAGTTCAAACAGGTGCAGTTAATACGGGTAAAGAGTGGAGAACAGGAGGGCTTCTTAAAGAAAAACTAACAGGTCTGTGAGAGCCGGAATTCTTACTTGTTGGTAGGTGATCAAATACTTATGTCATGCAATAAAATGCTAATTAATTATTTAAAAATCATACAATGTGATTTTCTGGATTTTTGTTTTAGATTCCGTCTCTCACAGTTGAACCTATGTGTACCTATGAAATTACAGACCTCTACATGCTTTGTAAGTAGGAAAACCTGCAAAATCAGCAGTGTATCAAATACTTGTTCTCCCCACTGTACGTCTCTACTAAAACCTACTGTACACTGCACATTATTTGCCCATTTTCCTTGCAGAACTGTTCAAGTAAATTAAGCTTCAGATGTATAGGAGTGGGCTTGTGAGTTATGTTTTACTTCCACTCAAAACTATTTTATTAACTACCGCAGACCAAATAGAATTGCCTTCGTTTCCCACCCCTGGCTTTTGGACTGCAGTCTTCTATTGATTCAAGTCTCAATGGGATTAAGGTCAGGGCTCTGACTAGGCCACTCAAGGTGTTAAAGAAATTTCTTACACTGATGTATTTTTTGGTTTCTACACAAATGTATAGAGGAATGCTAGAAGAGATCTGGTCCTTGTTTGTTTGTGATATCAGTGGATCATTGGATCCTCTGACCATTTGTTAATCTGCCTAAACCAACAAGTGTATCTGTTCTTTGTTCTTCAGGAATGTGGTCAGCTGTCTTGAAAGGGTCATTTAAAATATTTCCCCTAGCCCCTTGGGAGAAGTAGGGGCAATTTGCCTATTTGAGTAAACACTTAGCACAGGATAGAGGAAGAGACACAACCGGGGGCAGGAAGGGATAAGGAATATATTGTTGTCTTTACAGGATGAATATGCAGATTCTTACCCCCACCCCTTAGTTGTATAAGTACTGATGATTGTCCTGTGTTACTTTAGAGATGTCTCACGGTTTATTCTGTAAGCTCTCTCCTTGCAAGAAATAAACTGCTTATTGTGCCAAGGGAATTTTGTCTCTGTATCTACTTCCTAAAGAGTTCTAATCGATGGAATTGCCATCACAAAGGACATTCACCATCTTGTCCTTAAGCCCCTGTACGATTGCTTTGGTGGTGTGCTTTGGGTCAATGTCATGTTGAAATGTGAACCATCTTCCCATTTTCAACTTCCTGGAAGAGGGCTGCAGATTCTCCTGAATAATCTGTTGGTATTTTGCACTTTACATTTTCCCTTCTATCCTGACAAGTGTCCCTGCTGATGGGAAACACCCCCACAACAGGATGCTGCCGCTGTTGTGGTTTACTGTAGGCAAATTGTGTTGTTTGGGTGGAAATATGTATTGGGTTTTTGCTGAACATATC
>JACXGI010019554.1:0-12027 GCA_016801175.1 Esox masquinongy
TTCTACCACATATTTTCCTTCCCTTCGCCTCTCTATTAATGTGCTTGGACACAGAGCTCTGTGAACAGCCAGCCTCTTTAGCAATGACCTTTTGTGTCTTGCCCTCCTTGTGCAAGGTGTCAATGGTCGTCTTTTGGACAGCTGTCAAGTCAGCAGTCTTCCCCATGATTGTGTAGCCTACAGAACTAGACTGAGAGACTATTAAAAGGCCTTTGCAGGTGTTTTGAGTTAATTAGCTGATTAGAGTGTGGCACCAGGTGTCTTCAATATTGAACCTTTTCACAATATTCTAATTTTCTGAGATACTGATTTGGGGTTTTCATTAGTTGTCAGTTATATATTAGTCTGTGTGGAATGAATGTATACATTATACAAGTTTCACTTTTTGAATGGAATTACTGAAATAAATCAACTTTTTGATGATATTCTAATTATATGACCAGCACCTGTATATGAATGAGGCACACACGGAAAATTAGTAAGTTTTGCTGATTATTTGCCAAGGTCTTGGACCAGTGCTTTCCCACGCCAAAAAAAGATACAAGGTTTCACATCACGTGGCACGGCGCGGTTGAAGCTGAATTATTCCGTTGAGACTCAGCTCAGTCTAGACTGACAGCTGAAGTTGATTGACAATCCTGGTTTAACTAGCAGCAAAATCCATAAAACGTTTAAACTTTGGAGATTTTTGTTCAGCTTCAGTAGCTTTCTCGTTCCTTAATCGCTATAGAATTCGTCATGTCAAAGATTGCCAAACCGCCTAAAAGTCCGCGAAACCCGAAGTGTGCCAGGTGCCGAAATCATGGATTCATCGTTCAGCTGAAAGGACATTCTGGCCATTGTCAATTTATTCGATGCAGCTGCTGGAAATGTTCTTTGATTGCAGAGAGAACAAAAATAATGGCAATTCATAGAAGGATTAAAAAAACGAGTAAAGAGGAATTAGCACGTCCAAATGTAACGCGGTCAAGGCCGGGTGATGATGCGGCCCATGGCCATATGAGCGGCCCGGAGCAAAGCGTGCATCTGCCTAGCACATCTGGAGACGTGTCTCCTGGTCCAGTTGCCCGTACAGAGTCTGTAATTAAGATGCCAAAAGGACATATTAAAGAAGCAGACGGTAGAACGTATGCAGAGTTGGAAGTCCCCACGGTAATAGCCCAGGAAAGTTCTGCCAAAGACGGCCACGGCCTAAGAAACCCCCACGATCCGCGGAGAAAGTCAACCCCTGGAGGCGATCACGGAGGGGACGATGCTCTTTACGGGGCGCCATGGAGTGGAATTCCGGATACGCCTTCAGTGATGAGTCGAAGTGGGTCGTTTTAATATGCAATACGTTTACTGAATATACGCATTTGTATCGCTATATGAAAACCCTAATTTAAATATATATATATATATATTCATGTTTCGTTTATAAATTGTTAGCTAACTAGCATAGTTCGTCTTGGAATATATTAGCTTAAATTTCGCGCCTTTTATGAATTCTCGGAATACTGTACATTTCATCGTGTTGCAAAAGGTTTGTTTTTGTGTCACTTGTAAACATTTATTTTATTTACGACTAGAATTTACATTAACAAATATACATTTCTCCTACGCACAGGCGGCCCACATTTTCCCAGCGACTATGTTATTGCGGAGGTTGGAGAGAGAGAGATGTTCTCCAGGGAAATAGTGCCTTACCATTTCAAGTTTTACTCCGGCTTTCCGAATGGCTATGCACCTTGCCCGGCCATTCTGGTGAACATGGCGCTGCCACCACCGGGGTCATTCAAGGACGGCCATAGTCCATTGGGCTTTCCTCAATTTCCGAGACCTGGATCCATGCACTATACACCAGAGCCAGGTCCTGCCCACGTAAGATCAAAACCATTTATTATTAAAATAGAACAAAGTCGATAGTAGAGTCGATAGCTTATTAAAAGACAGCTAATCTAGTATAAGACAACTAATCCCCATCAAATTATTTTGACAACTTTTTTTTGTTTTGACTCAATTTTTATTTCAAATACGAAACATCGTGTTTATTCGTAAGTTTATTAGCTTTGAAAGGGAGGGGTCTCCCTTACAAGCGCAACAAACCGCGCATCTCTATTACTCGGTGCCCATGAACACGGGTATAAGTAACGACGCTACCAAATAAGCATTCTTGCCAGCTAGATGTTGATAAGATTAAGTTGATTCTCTTTTGGAAAATATTGAAATCATTCGATTTTGGATTTCTTTTGTCAAATGTGGTAGTAAAGTTGTATTAATGTTCTGAATTCAAATCAAAGGGCCATTGTAAATGGACAAACGGTCTTGATCTGGCCTGAGGTCCTCCATTCGAATAGAGCTGATGTAGGGCGACATTCTAAGACCCCGCACAACAGTTTTTATTTTAAAAAAAAAGTAAATATAGAAAGAAACCAATTTCCATTTTGAAAACAATAAACGTGTACATTATTTACTGCTCTGTCCCCAGGAGGGCCGGGTGCCTTTCTTCACCCCCCACCTGCCTGGCTGTGGCATCCGTCTGAGAGGCCACTCAGAGGAGCTGGTTCCCAGGACACATCCGCCCCAGCCTTCTGTACCTCAGGGCAGGGTTTATGGAGGAGGTACTGCCGAGGCATCTTGTGTTTTCACGTTGATTATTATTCATATACATTAATACATTATTGTGAGGCTTAATCAGTTTCCTTGTTTGGGCAAATCAAGTCGGACATGATGAAGTAAAACTAGAATCCTTTTTATACTTTCAAAAAACATACCTGGACCAGCAAGATGATGAAGTTAAGATACGGCACCTGTGGCTATCTAGACCCCACTGTAGCTACCTGGGGCCAGTTGCGTTGGTGGCATGCCTGACTTCAAGAGAAACCTGTCATTTGCTCTGCCTCTGACTCTCAAGTTCTGCAGAGGACATATTGTAGCGAATAACCGATGACCACAAAACCATGGAGCGCTTCAATAGTGACTATTTGTTTTTTAAATGTCTTACCAAATATAGTATTTGTTTCTTGCCGAGATTATGGGCCTAACCGACCACACAGCATCAGTAAATCGTAACTACCACCAATTCTTGATATTTGTCTTCTGTGGCTCTTAGTGCTTGCCCTTTCTTTACCAACTCCTGTTACAGATGGGAATCTCCACCACAGCCATGGATCGGAGGGCAACCCCCTGGAAAATAACTCTTCTTCCCCGGCCTCTTCACAGAACACTGTGTGAGGACAGAGATCATACACTGCATACTGTTCATGGCATCCTGACTGCCTTTAAAACAAAACAGTTAACCACTTAAGAACAATAATCTTTACCCTTTCTGTTGTGCAATTACACGGCACCAAACACTTCAGTCTCTCCTATTTACCATTATGCATTCTGTAGTGCAGTTCAGTGTATGCCGGGGTTTCAGTTCTTGCTGTACTACAGCCGTAACACAAAAAACAAGCCGTTTCATTTCTGGAAAAATATAAATATGTGACAATTTGGTGGACTTGGATTTGCACTAATGTATATCACAAACTATATCTAAATAAAAATGTGAAACTATATTATGTAATTTTATTATGTTAAGTTCTATTTTTAACTATTTTAATATTCAAATACAATCACATATTTGTATTTTCATTAAACAATATGTTGAATTACAATTATCACCTTGAATTACAAGTGATGTGGTTCAGTCTTATCTGTTACCTCCAGGAACACATATGTTCTTATGCAATCAGTTAATTCCTTATTCAAGCTGTTACATGTTCACAGTAGGTGACATTGTTCATGAAATAAATATTTTAAACAAAATGTTTTCTGTCATTAGCTGTTCATAACGACTTTTGATTTGCAATTTGCCAAAGGCTTGTGATTTGATGTGGTTTGTATTGTAATGTACAAATCAGGAAAATAATTTGCACTAAAATCTCTCTAGGGGGGCTTGTTGTGACTCAGAAGACGGTCAGACAAGTCAAACATAACACTTCCAATTCCTTTGTATGACAATGACTCTTAGAAAGTGTAGAAAATCTAAACTAACTCACTGTCACACCAAGGCAAAAAAAATAAGGAATTTTCACTAGTTGGTGAAAGAATGATGATGAAGATGAAGAATACATGGCTAATGCCTACTATGGGTTAGGAAGAAACTTTTAAAATTAACAAAACATTTCCTAATATTTTGTGTAGTTGTTCCCAGAATCAATTCATTAAATAATTAATTGAGCCTAATTCAGAAAAGCATTTTACATTACATCTACCTTCAAAACTGAGCAAAAAAAAAAAATGAAACCGCCATATTTCTCAGACTTCAAATAGAGCTGGTGGGGGGATAAGTCAATTAAAAACAAAACCGAAATCAATGTGTTCATGAATATTAATACAGATGTATGTATTTCCCACAGCACTTTTCAATCGACCATTTTGATTTAGTCCAATAAAATGGATGAAAGTGTTATAAAGAGTGACTTGTGTGTAGATATATTTACCTAGAGATTGTCCATTCTTGCACACATTCGAGTGCCGCTTCAGGCACTGTGTGTGTGTGCGTGTGTATGTATGTATGTATGTGTTTGTCTGTTGACCAATTAGATTAACGGAAATTGCAGGTTCAATGCACACAACTCTGTGCCACTCCACCTGATATTATTTAGAATGGAAATAATATGCAGTTGTACACATTTTGCCATTAGACAGAAAATGTTTTAGCTCTAAATCCCTAATGACAATAAATGAATGTAAAAATAAATGTGATAAAAAAAATACATTGAAATCTTGTTTGGTGAAGTACAGCCGATACCAATGGCTGTCTGAGCTTCCTATGACCATTTTACTCAGGGTTAAGAAAATCCATTAGTGTTAATTAATAACATTAAATTGTGTAGTAAAGGCTTCGCCTGGCAGTTAGTGGAGTGATTGCGAGACCCGGTTCGATCCAGGCTTGAGCACTAGGGTCTCGCGGAGGGCGATGCAATTAGCGAGCACCACGCGGGTTTGGGGGGGGGTACTAATGGTTGCCGGGGAAAGCAGTTCATGGCCGGGGAAAGCGTTCCTTCTGGCACGTAAATACGCATCTCTACATTTCCTGGATAACCCGAGCAGTGTCAATCATCAGATCGGCTTCGGATGTGTTTAGGTGGTTACTTAAGACACACTCCTTACAGCCACTGGTGATGTTACTAGGAATATTCCTAATGTTAAAATTATGTGTCGAAGGTTCCGCAATGAGATGAGCAGAAAGCTGAAAGAATCAAGCTAATCTTCCAATTGAATATTTATATTTTTTAGTCTTAAGCATGACATCCAACACATCACAAGTAGAAAGTAGTTTTAATTTAAATAAACATTGAACAAATGTTGACAAATCTTCCATTGAGCCACCTGAAGGCTGAAGTTGCGTACTTCAGCCTTTCCGTACTGTAACCTACGCGGTTGCGAATTCTAGTCGGATATAACAGAAATGCCAATTCACGCGCATTTAGAGAATGTTCAGTATTTTGGCGACACCTAGTGGTCCAGTTTTGCGAGACATCCCCTGTGGTTACTATGGTATCGTTCAGGCTTCATGTATCCTTGGTAACCACATACACACCGGACGAACTCTCGTCCTGACAAACACGACGCAAGAAAACGACTAACTTTTAGAAAGATGCACGTCCATAAACGTTCCCACCGTGGATAACTTGGGAGCGACTCATTTAGCGAAGTTTCAAGTACGGACCACGTCAGTGACAATGGACACGAGTGGGTGGCTCTGAATTTGTAGGCAGTTAATGTTAGCTTTGCGAGAAACTTGTTCGATGCGTTTTGCCTTACAGTACGGACAGGCGTACAGTTGGTTCAAATATAACGTACTACCGTATTGAAGTATGTCTTCGATTGTAGCCCAGTCTCACTACATCTTTGGTTTGCGGACTGGAGTGATCAATAATCTTTGCTACTTCGATGAGCAGACTGTCATCTTTCCTTGTGGAAATAACTGTGTGCGCTACAACATTGACCAGAGATGGCAGAGGTTCATTCCAGGTACTGTAATTGCTCCCAAGTTATAACACTAAAACAGTCCCTGGTAGCTAGTTAGCTATGTTATATTCCATATGTTATATTTTCGTGTACACGTAATATAGTAAAAGTCCTGCGTTTACTGTAGCTAGCTTGCCAGGTTAAATAAACGTTTACAAAGACTGACAAATACCTCACGACGCATACGTGCGTCCTATTCAGTCTTTAGTAATAACCTTCCGTGTGTTCCGCGTAGGCACAGAGAAAAGCCAGGGCATGCTGGCTCTGGCCATCAGCACCAACCGCCGCTATCTGGCCGTGTCGGAGCGTGGTGAGAAGGGCACCATCACTGTGTTCGACCTTCAGCACGAGCAGAGCCGGAAGAGGAAGGTGCTGAGCGGGGGGGACGTCTCGGTGTTGGAGTTCGTGTGCATGGCCTTCTCGCCCGACTCCAAGTACCTGATCGGGCAGGCGGGAGCCCCTGACTGGACCCTGTTCTACTGGATGTGGGAGAAGCAGAAGGTCATGGCCTCTGTCAGGACAACAGGCTCCACCAACCCCATCAGCCAGGTGGGTGAGGTATACAAGCCAGGGAAGAGAGGGCGGGCCTGGGAACAGGACATATGAAGTTGGCCCCTGTTTATTCAGCATGGTGTTTTATCTTGGCCAGGGCTCACTTGTCCAAGAGCTTAGTCTCGGTATTATCTATCTGCTTGAATAATAGATAAATAAAAACAATAAAAATGAAAAATTATCCCAGTGGCACAATGGGGAACTGTGATATTTTGAGCAGTGTGCATTTCTTATGGGTACGTTTGAGACTAACACACTGTCAACATGCTCACATGTACACACACACACACACAAATACACACACGCACACAATGAACACGATGGAACTACCGTACAGACCTTCAATGTCATCGCCTCCGTCCTCCTGTTACCACCTCCCAGGTCAGCTTCAACCCTCAGGACAACACCCAGGTCTGCGTGAGCGGCAGTGGGGTTTTCAAGCTCTTCCGCTACACGGAGGGCGTCCTAAAGCAGTCCAACATTCTCAAGGCGGAGTCCCAGAACATCCTGTCCCACGCCTGGCTGTCAGAGGAGCGCATCCTGGCCGGGACCGAGACGGGTCGGCTGCTGGCGTTTGAGTCAGGCGACCTGCGCTGGGAGATGAGCGTCACCCCCAGGCCCGCCGTGCCGGAGCGGGACAGGTCAGACGGGAGGCGACGTGACCAATCAAACAGTCGATCGATTAATCAGTCAGTCGAACAAGTCAATGTGTCCGTGTAATTACATCAGTTGTTCCCACAAAGGGCTTTAATCGGTCAGAATCTGAAAGAGGTTTATTGCCAAGTAAGTTTCAGAACGAACTAGGAATTTGTTCTGGTCCGTTGGGGCAGCAGTTTATACAAAAGAAATAAAAACAAATAAGAATAGTGACCCCAGCACATCCATTAACCTGCCTAGGGTCCTTAACGTTGAACTGCTCTTTTATTCATATTTTAGTTTTAGATGCATTTCACCAAACCCTATATTATTCATAGTTATTTTGGCACTATTTTGGTTTGGCAAAGTGTCAAGCAATCGATCGGTCTTCTCCTAGTCAAAAAAAGAAATGTAGTGCGCACCTAACGTCTGTCCTGTCACGGCCCAGACAACTGGACGGGAGGAAGCCAGAGGGGTCCAAAGCAGAGGAGGCAGCCGCGCCGGTCCGTCTGCCCAGAGTGACAGCCATCACACCCTACTCCAAGGGCTTTGTCTGCTCGGCCGGCCCGGGGACCGTGTGTCTGTTTGAGAAGACCGAGGAGAAGGACAACTACAGGAAGACAAGGGAGATAAAGGTAATGGCCAGATGACACTGACGTGGAAGATATAACAGGACATCTACATTACGGAGTATAGCTGAATTCTTTGATAGGGTCACATGAATCAATATAAATGGGAGAAAGCTGGTGGCTACTCAAGCTCTAATGCACCCAAGAACAATTCTCCTTTCATAAATGAGTCCCACACATTTCAAGGATAAGAAGAATACATCATTGGGCAACAATTCTTATTTGTCAGAACTTCCATGAGACGCATGATTTACATACATAGCCTTGTCGAGGCCCAAAACTGTCTCCTGGGAAGTTGAGGCCCAAAACTGGGACTCCTGGGAGTTAAAGCTCTAAGATCAACAACCGCTAGGAATAAGAAAACAAGAATGTAGTATACTATCAGGATAATGACTTCTCTCCTCAATAAAGAACACCATCTTTATTTGAATACATTCAGAGACTGGCAGTTATCTTTAAGATAAGGTAGACTAATGGCTTTCAGGAAGAACAATCAAAGGCAATAGACACAGATCATAATGTGTAAATATAATATGTAATTGGTACAATATGAAATCGTAACATAATGTGACTGACTGTAATTCTTCCACAATTCTCCCACAATTTAATATACAAAACAGGGTGTATTAATTTGTTTGAAATGTGCGTTTGCATTTATTTACAGAATGTACACCATTAATATGCGCATTATGTTAATGCATCTGTGTGAGGTTACATGCACACATATGTGTGTGTGCGTGTGCATTAGATTCCAGCGGACCCGTGCAGCAATGAGCCGAGCCAGGCAGCGCAGCAGGAGATAGTAACCCTGTGTGTCAGCCCCTCAGAGGAGACGCTGGTCACCAGCACAGATAAGGGACAACTCTACTGCATCACCCTGTCCTCCGCTGAGATGAGCAAGGTGAGCAGCGATACAGAGAACAAATTAGCTGGTTTTCATGGTCACGTTTTCATGCCTTCAGCAGGATTAGGTCCAGGTTTGGTTTAGCCTAGATCATGGTCACGTTTTCATGCCTTCAGCAGGATTAAGTCCAGGTTTGGTTTAGCCTAGATCATGGTCACATTTTCATGCCTTCAGCAGGATTAGGTCCAGGTTAGGTTTAGCCTAGATCATGGTCATGTTTTCATGCTAGATTAGGTCCAGCTTAGGTCCAGGTTGGGTCCAGGTTAGGTCGTGTTCTATATGGTAGTTGAGAGCCCTATATTGAATGGAGAGGACACTGGGTTCCCTGTTTTTACCACATCACCTCCACTCCACTACTCCCTCCACACATGCCGTGCACTATTGCACTCTTTCCATGACTTAATAATAATTGAGTCTGTGTTCACACCTTCTGCAGAACAGTAGAGAATTGGCACACACACGTAGACGCGTGCTGAGGTCTGTTACGCCTCCATTAACCCTCCACTCCACCAGGGGGAGGAAGCCCACTTTGAGTTCCTGTCCCACTCCTTCCACTCCAACTCCATCACTGGCCTGTCCACCTGCATCCGCAAGCCCCTGGTCGCCACCTGCTCCCTGGACCACTCTGTACGCGTCTGGAACTTTGAGACCAAGTAGGAGATTATCCGTTTGCTTTTTTCAGGGGGGAAAAAAATACCTTAATTGGGATTTCAGTTCACTTTGTAAATTCACCTAATTGAAAGGAAATCCCAACAGTTTTTTTTGTTTTTCAGTCTGTTGTCTCTAGAATAGATATAAATAGATTTACTTGTCTGCGGGACAAATTCTAACTTAAGAAATATCTACATCCAGTTGTTACAAATTCTATTGTAAATCTCCTCTAAGGTTCCAAAACATGATTCACAGTAAATTGATTTACAGCAGAAATGACTTACATCTAATGGCGCATTGCCATCAGCAACAGCTTAACGTTGAAATTGCATGATGTATATGTTAATAAACTACAGTATGTTTTTGACGTTAATTCCAAATCTGTATTAACTTTAATATAATGCCAATGCCAGTGTCTTTTAATCTTAATGCCAATATTGTATAAACGCTAATAGAAATACATTTTCTCTCGCCTGCGTCAGTGTTCTTGAGCTGTACAAGGAGTTCCAGGAGGAGGCATACAGTGTTTCCCTGCACCCCTCTGGCCTTTTCATCCTGGTGGGCTTCTCGGACAAGCTGCGCCTCATGAACCTGCTCATCGATGATGTCAGGACCTTCAAGGAATTCACTGTGCGGGGCTGCAGAGAGGTGGGGGAAGGGTGTGTGTGTGTGTGTTTTGGGGGGCTGTGTGAGGAAGAACTAAGGGGGTTCAGGGACGTTGGTGTGGGGTGGTTGTCAGGGGAACGGCATAATGAGTGTTTGGGGGTGGGGGTTTGGTTGATTTGTGTGTGTGTGTGTGTATAACAAGCACTCCCTGTGAAATTAAACTTGGAGTTTTACTTGAGTGTTAACCAAATTAATATTATAAATGTGTAAATAATATTAAAATAATTATGTTATTGTGGCACAAAGAGACAGTAAAAAACCAAAGCTATTTATTTTTCTCCCTTAGTGTGGGTTCAGCTATGGTGGGCACATGTTTGCTGCTGTCAACGGAAACGTCATCCACATCTACTCCACAACAACGTTTGAGAACCTTATGAACCTGAAAGGTCACAATGGAAAGGTAGCTGTGATGGCCGCCGTGTGAACTCTGAACTCTTCCGTTATGCCAGGAAAATAGAAGTGCTGAGTGTTTTGTACTGTAACTCAGACCTGCACGTCGGCTGCAAAGTGAACATGTTACGAAAAAGTTATCATTGGGGTGGGGGGGAAAACGATGAGATTGTCTCTTTGTCGTCAGGTGCGATCTGTTGTGTGGAGCGCTGACGACAGTCGCCTGGTGTCGTGCGGGATGGACGGCGCGGTGTACGAGTGGAACACCGTGAACGGCAGGCGTGAGTCGGAGAGTGTTCTGAAGTCCTGCAGCTACACGGGCGTTGCCATCTCGTCAGACGGCAAGTCCATCTTTGCCGTGGGAACTGACTGCACCCTGAAGGAGATCCAGGATTGTCAGGTGGGACTGAAGTTATGGTTGTACCCTCATGGCGGTTCTTCGGTAGTGCAGGTTACGGCATGGAATGACGGAGGCGTCTCCTGCTTTTACTTACTGCTACAGCCACAAGTTCACCCATTGTGCCATTGACCTTAATGGGGACACCTGTTGTATTCTATCGGTTTTGCCTTCAGGTTGTCGCTTCTCTTGTTTTCTTGTGCCGGAACGGTACATGGTTAATCATGTCCCAGCTTTCTCCCATTGAGGCTTGGAACTATGTATAGGTTGGCTAACATTTGGGGGCTCGTCCAGGATATTACTAGAGTATATGGACTGCCTAATGCTTCAGTTTAAATGAAACGGACCCCAGTGTCGCTATCCGTTAGTGTTACCATCTCCTCCCAATGCTGTGGTCAGAGTCAGATAATAGTATCAGCGGTCATGCATTAGACGGCATCTTCGCTTCAACTTGGCTCAGTGACACATAGATATTCATCGGTGACTGTATTTTTTTAACGACACTGCTACTTGCTTCTGACATGGTCCTCAACTGTGTGCAGATCCTTAGGGAGGTGGCAGCCGATGATGTGGCCTACACCAGCATCGCTGTGTCGCGCTCGGGCAGGGTGCTCTTTGCCGGGACCGCCATCGGGACCGTCCGGGCCATCAAGTACCCCCTATCCATCCAGAAAGACTGGATCGAGTACCAGGCCCACGCTGGGGCTGTAACCAAGGTGGGTGTGTGGTGGCGTAACTGTGTGATTCAGATGTTCCAAGGTCTGTTTGTAATGTCGCATCAAACGGCCCTGGGATTTGACAATACGGCACAAGCAGGCGTCAGACCAAGCAAGGACTTTCTCGCTTTACAAGTAAAAATCATTTAAATCAACACATGGTGTTTTTCTGCTTTCATCTTTTGACATTTATCACCCTTTCCTTTCTGTTCATATCTTTCTAATACTTTCATCCAGCATGTAGGAGAAAGTATGTTGAACAGACAAAACCAATAATTATTGTATTGTACTGGACAAAACCTTTGATTGGATACCGAATATAAAAATAATCCTTTATTCCTTCCTTCGTCTGTCCTTTTCCGTTTTGTACCTAAGAAACATGGTCTTGTTCTGTTGTTCCCGCTCAGATGTTGATCACGTTTTGTACCTAAGAAACATGGTCCTGTTCTGTTGTTCCCGCTCAGATGTTGATCACGTTTTGTACCT